>CM039681.1:83252813-83559716 GCA_022537955.1 Schmidtea mediterranea | reverse complement strand
AATTCTCTAAGGAGTTTGCTTTATCTCTTGGTTTTACATGGTTTTCTATAAGCTATCTCTTATTATTTTTCTAGTAGGGTTTTGTACCATTGTGTTGGGTTGTTCTCGATATCCTGTTGATAGCTCGTCTTGTTTTCTTTTGTTGGGACTATTGTATACATTGCAGGTTATTTGTTTGACTTATTCCTCATTTATTAGTTTACTACACAAATTTCTTTGTATCTGCCAGGTGCTGTCTCTCTTCTGAAAGGTTGGGATTTCTCCGCATTTTTCTAACGGGTTCTCACGTATTGCCATCTTCTCATTATTATCATGCATTATATCCAGGGTTTTGGGTTCATAAGCTTCTAAGTTTCAGATACATACTCATATTTATATTTATTTAACAAGATTATTTCGTTTATTACAGTGGAGTTTAGCCCTTTTTTTTTTTTACTCTTTCCTCTTTTCTGGGTTGAGTGTATCGCGCACTTCCTCTTTAGTTTTATTTCTGAGAATCTCATTATCAGGTGATTGGCTTTTATCAATCCGCTCGTATTAGTTTTGGGAGTTCTTTTATTCGCTCTTGGTTTTCCTTGATTATTTCTTGCTGCTTTTTTATTTTTAATCTGAGATTTTTTCTTTCGCTTAGCTTTCTTTTAAGTTTGAGAGTTTATGATTTAATCGTTTAGCTGTTTGCTTTTCCAGCTTTCGTCTCGATTCCTGGAGCTGTTCTGTGTAGCGTTTTAATCTACCATCTCTCGAAGCTTTGTTGCATGGCTTTCTTTATCTCTCTGGTTCTTTACAACTATCTTCCTAGTTGGTATCATTCTCTGTTCGCGTCTTTCTGCTATTTTCTCATCTGTTCTGCTTCGGTTTCCAATAATCTTCCAGGATTACAACGGGTCTTTATTTCGGGCTAATTCTGTCTTAATACGGTTCATTTTCTCTCTTTTTGGTTCTGTTCTCTCCATGCTAATGTTGGTTTTTCGTTTTATCATATTGGTTAGTTGTTTTGATTGTATTAACTGATGATTATCCGGGCGATTTCTGAAAGCTTGTTCCTCCACTATTCTTCTTGCATTCTTTTCTTTGGCTCTCACAATCTTTTAACATGTAATATTCAGTGGTCTTGCCGATGGTTTACTAATTGAATTGGGCTTGGTACTATTCTCCCGTCTTCTGGATTCCATTCGGATTTCTACTTGTTCGAATTCTCGCTAAATAATACATCGATTACAATTTTTTGTTTTGTCGTTTTTATTATTTTTATATCTTTTTTAACAACTTTTACAGATTTTCTCTTAGGTTTTTACACTATCGTTTCGTCCCGTCTCCCGAATTCCTTCCGGTTTCGGCGGGTACTTGAGTTAGCAATTTCCGTCGGATATAATCGCATAAGCAGGATTGGTGGTGGTTTTGCAAGGTATTTATCTCTCTCACGTAAAGCGTTGATATTGTATCTCTTCGGTCTAAGAGAATGGCAAGATATTCCGTATTTTCTGTTAACTCTTCGTACTTGTATTTCTACATTCGGTGCGTGTTTTCCAACGCTTTTACTTTTCGATCTCTGTCCTCAAGTCTGTTCATGTATTCCTCATATCTGTGGCTTTTATTCTTTTTATTTCTGCTTTCAACTTGGTATCTTTCAACTGTTCATCTAACTTCATGTTGATGTCCAACTGGATTTCTTTGAATACAGCGAATCCTCGTGTCCGTTTCACCTCCTGTTGGAGTTTGTTATCCTCTCGGTTAAAATTTTGGTTTTGCCGTCTTTCATCAGTTAGTTGATTTCTCGTTTCTGGCATGCTCTCTTTGTCCATATCGTTTAAGATTGTTTGTTCATAATTCCTTTCGTGTCTCCTAGCCTTCTTATTGTACCTTGTCTGATTTCCTCCCGAATTACTAAGTTTGGGAGACCTGCTCGTTTAGTTCTTCGTTTCTCTTTCTGCAGCTATCGACTTGTTCCCAAAGTTTTCCCATCTTCCGTATTTAGTATCCTTTTTGGTAACAATCTTATCTCTTTCACTGGCTTCTTGAAAGTGCTCTTTCCATTTTTTTCGCTTCTTCTTTTTATTGCTTTTTCCTTGATCTCCGTTTTCCATTCGTTGTTTTGTTCTTTTCGGTGAGCTTCGTCTGCTCGACTCTGCATCTCTCTTTATTCTGGTTTGTTGGATACTCAAACTTCCTGCTCTAATTTCGCTATCTAGCTAGATTGTTTTGCGGTTGGCGTCTTTCGAATATTCTACATTCTATTCGCCATTTCTTGCTTATCGTTCATCTGAAGTCAGCATCTCTCTTGTCGATCGGTCCCTCTGGCTCTCTAATTTTTCCTTGATTGGTTTTGCACCCTTGATTTCTCAGCTTGTTGACTTCCTCTTTCGCATTTTCCCATTTAGTCTTTGTACGCTCTTGTTCTAAATTTCTTCTTCGGCATTGCTGGATATATATGTCTAATTGTGTCTTCCAATTGCTTCTTGACGTCTCTATCTCCTGTCGCCTCTGGCTTTTCCAATGGAGTGCTTTTGTCGTTTTGCCCATGTCTTTGGCTTGTTCCAAATGGTTCCTCTTTGTCTTCTCTATTCGGTATTGGGTGTGTTAAATTTGCCCAATTTCCTCCTGCATTTGTTGTATAATCTTTATCGTTTTCTCTTATCTTCCTCTCGTATCTCTGCTTTTTATCCTTTATATTCATCCAATCTTCCGATTTCATTTTCTGGTCTTGCTTTCTCTTGCTCTAGAGTTTGTATCTTCTTCTTTTCCTTTGATTCTGATTCTAGTTTCGGTCTGCAATAAATTCTTCATCCCATTTCTCTTCCTCGTTCTTGTACGTTTTTCTCTTTTCCTTCCGGATAGATTATTTTTTGTTCTAGTTGTTTTTTCCCCCTTCTCTTTCATCATTTTGTTTTTTGCGTCTCTTGTCAAATTCTTCCTCTGCGAATTAATACATTTCTTTTAATTGCAAAACGTCCTTTGTTCCATAATTCTATCTTTCCTCATTTGTTACTCTTTATTGATTCTGGTTGATCTTGATTGCTGGTTTGTCTCTTCAGCCTCTTTACAATTTCTTTTGTCTCATTTGGATCATAATTGTTTTTCTAAATATTAATAATGTTATTCTCTCTTTCCAACTCATTCATCTAAATTTTATCATATTCTACATCATCTCGTATTTTGTTGAGTTTTTAATAATTTTTCGCTTTTTTTCGTTTATTCTCTATTACCTTTTTAGCAATTGTTTTCCTTTTTTTAATTACTGATACGAAACGGAAAAATCCTTTGATCCGACCCACGTTGATCGAGGCATTTCTCATACTGTGGCGCATATATTGACTTTTTCCGGGCATGCTACACATGTTGACCAGGTGTCCTATAAAGGCATATAATTCTACATGTTTCTGCCAACATGTCACACATTGATAGCTGCTCCAAAATAGTTCTTTTATCATCGAATTTGTCCTTGAATTTCTTTCGGTTTTCTTATTGATAATCGCTATAAATGGCTCGGAATATTTGCTTGGTGTCGAATCGGTAACCATCTATTGTTCCCTATATTATCTTTCTTTGAAATATTTCCTCATTTTTGAGTATAACTCCTGATAATGAACATTATGGAGACTCTCGTTATTTGTCACGATCCAAATATCTTCTATTACTGGTTGGTATTATTATTCGATATTTTTGACTCTTTTTCTTTGAGTTTATAACATACATTTCTTTGCTTTAAGTTTTGTGTATTTCTGATTCTGGTATTGGCTTGTTGATTTTACATCCTTCGCAACATTAATTCGCTCTGGCTTGTTTTGAAATTCCTTGATCCGCAAATTTGCGCCGTCTCTGAGGTTACCTTTGAAAGTTTTAATTCTCTCTTCGAATGTTCTGTTTATAGTCTCTTTTCCCCATTAATTCTGTTGAATCCTTCGAAATTCTTTATATCGTTACTTTTTCTCACCCTCTCCTTTTCATGCTTGTCTGATCTGATTGGTCGAAGTCCCTCTCTGATCTATTCAATGCAACTTGGTTTCTGACGTCTAAATTTAACATAAATGGACATCCTCCGGAGTTTTTCTCTTGTTCCCGTTTGCTGTTTCTCCTTTTTTCCATTGTGCGAGTTTTTCCTTGGCAGAAGATGCCATTTACTTCGTCTGGTCGTTCTGACGTTCCCGTAAAGTAAAATCCTTGTGCAGCCATATTCTTTGCTTTGTTGGTGTAATACTTTATTATCTTACGTTAGATCTTTGTTCCTCTTTCTCAGCTCACTCATTTCTCACTCTCATTGTGAGTATATCGTTTTATGGTTTGCGTTGGCCGTCTTGTTCATTCGTAGCTTTTATAGGTATATAATTGCTGCTGCAAGTGTATTAATTTTCTCTTCCTCTTCTGGTTTTTTTCCAAGTCTCGTCATATCGAATCCGATCCTTCTTTCATCTGTGTTGTTATCTCTTCGCTGATCTCCAGTTGCGCATCAAATATTGTCTTTTTTTTGGATTTTTGGTTTTTGTCTGATTTTTCTGGTTATTTGTAATTTTTTGATTTTTATTTGGTTTTTATATTTTAATTTACATTTATTTACACTTTCTTTTCCTTTTACAACGTCTTGTCTTGGCTTTCTTCTAATTTTATATATAGCTTAATCTTCTCGGCAGAATCCTTCTCCTCTCATCGTGGTTGTGGGAAGCAACGTTGGTGTTCCAATTGCTGTATTCCAGTCGCTTGTTGTCTTCCCATCTGTGTTCATTTCTGTTCTGATTGGGTTGCGAATAGTCTCTCTGTCCTTTCATTGTTTAATATCCATATTTTGTTACAAAGGCATGTTAATAAGCTCGTCGTAATCTCTCTTCCACTCTGTAGAACTGATGTGGTGCCAGTTGGCAGTCCATCTCCATTCGGATAAATAATCTAATGCACAATTTCGTATCATTTTCCAGACTGGTTATTGGTGGACTGTCTAGAATTATTTTGTGTTCCATTCTTTTTGCTCTCTGTAGCTTTTCTGCGAATTCGGTATTTTCTATAATAGGCTGGCTTAAGATATTTTCTGGCATAGAATTGGTTGTTTCTAGTTCTTTATACTGTTGGTCATCTTTGCATTTATCTTTTCCATTTCGACCATTTTCTTGGCTGTGTCTCCTGGGCTTTTCTCGCAATTCTTTCGGAAATCTAAGTATTCTTCTTATTGCTTTTTGTGCATCATTTTCCTTTCGTAGGCTTTTTACCTCCATGCCACATCCTATCGTTTTCATCATCAATTCGGTAATGCTGATGCTATTCCATCAGTGGTTTTTCTTGCATTTCGCAATTGGTAGTTGCGCTTTGACAGATTGAAATAATTCTAAGCATTTGACTGGTTTGCCGCTACATTCGTTCCAATGTCGCTGTTATTGACTTTATCTTTCTTGTCGCAGTTGTTTGCAGCATATTCCTTCATAAATAGGTCCGCATATATTTTCTCCTTTGGATTCCGGTGTTCCAATTCTTATTTTTATCCATCAATCGATGAAACTCCACAGAATCGCCCAATTTCTCTTCTCCTCTTGGTGGCATACTTTTGTGATGGTCACTTTTTAACTAGTCTTTTTTTCGTTATGATGTTTGACACTTTTTCGCATAATATCGTCGTTATATTCGGCATTCATTTGTGTGCCTCTTCCGCTTCTTTCATAAGTCCTTTCCATTCAAACATTTCTTTAACTCGACATTGGGACTAAGTAAATTATTGATTTCTTTATTAGTGCTTTAATCATTGTTGTGGGATCATTCCTTCTTTCCAATATCTCTCGCATCCAGGGCATTTTAACCTTTTACTTCTATTACTTCTATTGTACAATCTGTACATATTCTGCCCACATTTCGTTGTCTCGCTCCAATAAGTAATCTTTACATTTACAACAAATTTAGTCTTTCCTTGCATATGTTCCCATTCTACATATCTTATTTTTCAATATTCGTCTCGTAGTTTCGGAGGATCTCGTTCCCCTAATTCTCTCGAGATCTGTCTGCATATCTACAAAATTTTCTGATTACTTACGTTGCTTTTTCTTCTATCGTTTTAATTTATACATACTTTACACGGTAGCTTTATTTTTACTCTACTCCGTTAGCAATCGGTTCTGGGGTGAATTCCTGGCATCGATGCTATCACATTTCCACCCAACTTGCCTGGACTCTACGTGCTGTTGTTACTACGCTAGTCTTCTAATGTTCGTCAGCTTCGCCATCTAACTTGATCTGCTAGTTGGTTCGCTTATATTCTTCGTAATCTGTAGTTTGTTCTCTGTTGCTCTTCTAAGTCTTGATGGCTTGTTGTAGCCTCTGTTCACACTTTCTGTTAACACTAGAGAGTATTTTGTCCACATGCGTTTTGCGCATTGTTGTTATTAATGTCCATTAATTCACATTGTCGTCTCCACGGTTGCACTCGATTCCTTGATTTGGTATTTCCTTGATTTAATCTAAGCAATCCTATAGGTACATGGCAGCCGTGCTGGTTGTTGTAATTCCTTCTGTGAACCGGATGGATATTCTCCTTGAATTTGGTTGATTTACGTTATTCACGGCATTCATCTGTTGGTTTTATAATAATCATTAATCGTCGCATTCATTTCCGTTTGCCTTACTATTTCTGACCAACATGTACAATATTTATATATACGTGCATACTATTACTACTATTATACTACATAATATTTTACACTATATACAACGTCTCTTTCTCGTTTACACCATCATCCCCGGGGACTCTAACGCAATGTCCGTATGATCCCCGTATTTTCAATTCATTATCAGGTAAACGATCAGACATCATCTGCCATTGTTGTGCTCGTAATGGGCGGTTCTTTTATCCAGAGTCCGCTGTGCAAAGAATTTCCTTGATGTTCATATTCTTCAGTTCTTTCTACATCATATTTGTCTAATTCGATGTCATAGATTGAATTTTTTCACCGCTGCCATAATCTTTCTTCGGCTGACTTCTTTCTCATTTGTAAGTTCTTACTAATTGAATTACTATCAGCATCACACGGCTGCTTATTTTGCTGTTGTTATCCAGATCATTTTAATCATCGTAGTTCTTTCGTTAGGCTGCATCGGTTGTATTTTTCCTTGCAATGGTTGATCGTCCATATTCCTTCATTTGGTTGTACACTTCTTAAGTGCTTTCTGGAGTTTGTAATGCTCATGAATTAGGAAGTAGGCTGTGCCATGATGCTAATTCCTTTCTTCATGTTTTCGATTTCTTGGTTCTTTCTTAGATTGTTTTATGGTTGATCTGTCGCATTTGATTTGAGTGGTTTCCTTGTTAATCATGTCTCCAATGGTCATAGAGTTCTTTTTGGATATTTATTATAATTTTCCAAGTTTTACTTTTCGTCGGTTATGCGGTACTTTGGTTCTTTAATAGTTTGCTTACTTTCACATTGAGATTCTTTGTTTAACGGTTGTTTCCTTGAGCTTCGTATATGCAGCATTTCTCGTGATAGGTTTTTTACTGTTTCTCAATACTATTTCTTCCTGTTTGCTGCATTGACTCTAATTTTATTACTTAACTGCTTTACTTTCTCGGATCCTGTCGTTGAGTACGGGTTTCTCTTTTGTTCCTTTTTCTGACGTTTTTGTCGTAATTGCTTTTAGTAATTTCTGGTTATTGATTTCCAAGTAGTCATTCTTTCCTTAGAACGTGTCTATGTAACTTTCCCCTTTCTTTTAAGTTGGAATACGGTATCTTTTCGGCTTCTTGAATCATCGTTTGATTGACAATTTGATTCTCTCATTCTATCGAATTCATATGTCTGTTCTCGTACAGCTTTTCTAACAAATATTTTCATTGAGAATCGGTCATCCGTTAAATGATAATCGATTAATATATTTTCTAGTTGAAATCTATTGCTTGTTCTGTCATATTTGATCTGGTTTTGGCCTATTATCTTTTGTCTCTCTTTTTCTAATGCCGGTTTATTTTCCTTTGGTATAACATATTGGATTTCTGCCAATATTTCTGCTGTCGTTCTTTCGCGTTTCATTCTTGTTTAACTGTTACCCAGACATATTCCTTTTGGCATATCAAGAGCATCCGCTAGGTGTTATCTCGCTTTAATATTTTCTTCCTTGATTAAAAGGTTATTTTTTATAACTCTGGTCCTACTTTTTCAACTATCCAATATAACAACTCGTTTGTGCTTTCGCCTTTGTTGCTATTACTGTCTTGGTATCTCTGAAAATCAATAATTACAATGATCTCTTCTATCATATTCTTGTCAAATTCTCTTGGTACTTCTTACATACTCTTTGCATGATGCCCGTGAATGTACGTTATCCCGTTGATGTCCTTTCGCAATTAATTTCATTATTCTGCTGTAATGCGGTTGTTATCTCTGTAGGTTTATAAGAACATTTGGTTTCGATCTACTTCTTCTACGATGCTCGTTGATTTTCTTTTAAATATCTCGGTTTCATCTTCTCTTGGCACGTTCGTTTCCAATTTCTTCTATCTGGATTTTGATTCATCCTTGTTAGTGGTTTATTCACTCGCTATGATGAAAATATTTCTCGCCAGACTGCTTTATCTCGCTTTCATGCTTCATCTGTTTGATCGTCTGTATTTGTCTCATCATATTATATGTCCCTTGTTTGGAACCTATTCTTTTATTCTATTTCTCAATTTGTGAGCTTCACTCCCGTGGCTTTTTCTTTTCTGATTCTTGTTTCTATTTTTTGTAGCAGTACCCTCTGGATTCGATTTTTTGTTATTATTGGTTCTGATATCTTTTCTTTTCCTTGTGACGTTGATGCTTCCTGCTCATCTCTTCTGATATATAACATTTCTGAGATGTATTTCTTCTTTCATCAACTTCTATTTTGATCTAGTGCTTGTCTTGTCTACATTTTCAACCTCCGGTCTATTTTTAATATAGTCCTTCTTTCTTAGTTCCGCTTTCGTCTTGTTTAGATTGCTCTTTTTCTTTTGATTGAATCCTCCTCTTGTTCTAAAGCTTCCTCTTGCTTATTTCTCGAGTGTACTCTCTATTGTTTGTGTCATGATTTCGTTTCGAGTTCGTCTATCTCGTACATTAGTGTTCCCTCGTTTTGATCTTCCGTTATCATCATCTCTGCTCGATTACTCTCTTGAGTTTCTGGTTCGTCTGATTTCTCAGTTGTCATTTCTTTTAATTGTCGACGTCTCTGTTTTTCCTTCTCTGCAAATTCTTTGATGGCTTCTATTTTTTCCATCGTATTTAATTCAACTGTTTTCTCGTTATCAGTTATCATATTTCCTCCCCCTTCGTTCTCAACACACTGCTCCGCAGTGTGAATTTCCTCTGGAATTCCATTCTCATCATATTAATCTTTTCGGGGTTGCTTTCGATTTTCCCATCTTTGCTGGATTTCTGAGCTTCCTCTGTTTGTAGTCTTTGCCATTCGGCTTGTTGTTGCTCTTGATATTCTCTAGTTCTCAGCTCTTGAATCTCCTCATTGCTTCTCATTACATTGATTCGTTGTTGTTGTATATTGGTGGGCATCTGTTGCATCATCTCTTTTAATTCCATGGGCATTCGTTGTAATGTTTCTCGTAACATGTCTATCTCTTGCATCACGTTAATCTGTGGTTTCCCATAGAGTTGTTTGATCTTGGCTGGTTTGGTTCTCGTCTTATGTTACATTGCCTTGCGAAATGTCCTTGTTGTCCACAATTGTAACAAGCTTTGTTAATAGGTTGTCTACATATTTTCTCAGTATGCCCTCGTCTACCACATTTTTGACAAGTGTAGTTTCGGAAACAATTTTCTGATCGATGTCCTATTCTTTGACATGTGGAGCATTTTTCATTTGTATTTGGATTGTTCTGAAATTATTATTATAACTTACTTGGTTATACCTCTATCCTCCGGATTTCTCGTTGCTGGTGGCTGAACATCTGCTGTGCTCTTGGAATGAATTGATTCATAGCTGGATTGGTATTGTTGTTTTGATTGTTGGCATTGACTGTTGATGTTGTTGGTTCTGTGGCCAAGACTGCCACTTGATATCCCAGTCCTAGATGGGCTTCACATCTATTTGCGATTGCTACTGCTTTATCTAACGTTTCTGGTGCAAGCATCCAAGGTTGCTCGTATGTCTTCTCTTTTGATTCCTCTTATGAAGACGTCTACCATTTTATCTTCGGGCAAATCTGTTTCTCCGAAGGCTTCTTTACACAATTTCTTTAATTCGCATGCGTACACTGCATTTGATTCATCTCGTCTCTGTTTTCGATGTAGGAAGTCTAGTATCTTCCTATTCCCCTTTTTCTCTATTCCGAATATCTTTATTAAGAACTCTTTAATCTCTGTCCATGTTGTCAATTTTGTTACATCTCTCGCTTCTTCTACAAATACATCTTGTGCGCTCCCTTTCAAATACAAGGGTAGTCGCTCTTTTACTTTTTGATCTGTCCAGTGACAGATATTTTTATACACTTCGAATTCCTTTATAAATGTATCCAATTTGTTGAGACTACCGTCAAACGGTTCTCCTCTAAACTTTTCTCTGAATTCTCCTGTCATCACATTATTGTTATTCATCATTGTATTTGCATCTGGAACTGAAGTCATGTTGGAATTTGTGGAGTTTGCCATGTTTGAGTTGATGTTTAAGTTTTTTAATCTCTCTTCTCGTTCTCCACTTCTATTATTGGCAACCGGTTTTCTATATCGTTTATTTCGTTTTCTTCGCTACTGTTAAATTCAACGTCGGTTAATCCACTATCTGTGCCGGTTCCTGTCGCTGCTGTAATTGATACTCCGGTTTTGGCACTTCTACTGTTGCGCACTTTTCTCTTTTCTTCCTCTTTTAATAAACTTTTTTCTCTATTCTCTTGGCTTTTGCTTCTCGTACGGTTGCTGATGCTATCAATGTTTACGGTTATTCGTCTGCTTGACTGGTTTCTCTTCTCTTGCTTTGGTTGCTTTGAGACTTCTTTGGTTGCTTTGAAACTTCTGGTTGCTTATTTGCTCGTAACTACTCTGACGTTTTCCAAAATCTTTTCTGCTCGTTTATTCAAATTCCTTTGTTATCGCTTGTTTTGTCGTTGGTTCTGAGATATTTTCTCCTTTGCTTTGCTTTGTACTTGACTTGGGTTGCTTTGCTTGACTATCGATTCCTAAAAATAAATAACACTCCAATATTCTATACTCTATACTAATTTCTCCTCCGTTTACCATACTATCTATGTTATCATCCCTTGTTCGCATCTATCGTGGTGGTCTCTTTATCTGACTCACCCCCCTCATTTTAAGTCCATTTTTAATTATCTATACCTCGTAATAATTATCTATTAATCTCGTATCAATTATCTATATAGTCTTATCAGTTATCTATATAGTCGTATCAATTATCTATATCATAATATCAATACTCATCATACTTTCATTCATTCCATTAATTGTTTTCCTATGTCTCCCAAAAAATTCATTTACTTAATCCTCAATCGCTGGCGCTCTATGCCCTCTGTGATTTCCGTCGGCTCGTCGGCCTTCGGCTTTAACTCTTTTACTGGTCATCTGTGACCTTAATATCTATTCATAATCATATTTCATCTTTACTCATATCATATCTTATCTGGTACTCTATGGCCTCCAGTATCTGATCATAATCATCCGGCCCTCTATTGCCTCAAGTATCTGATTATAATCATCCAGCCCTCTATTGCCTCAAGTATCTGATCATGATCATCCAGCCCTCTATTGCCTCAAGTATCTGATCATGATCATCCGGCCTCTATTGCCTCAAGTATCTGATTATAATCATCCAGCCCTCTATTGCCTCAAGTATCTGATTATAATCATCCGGCCTCTATTTCATATTATCTCTTTATCGGACTTGAGCTCAATCAGTGACTTTTGGGTATGTTTGAGGCCTCACACTGATCTCAAGCCATGGCGTCTTTTGGCCGCGCATTCTTCCGGTTACGCTTTACTCACCGCCATTCGGATATTTGGTACTCGGTGTGGGATCCGGGTTATTGTACCAAACTCCTCGCTGGGCAATAAAAAAAACATTCCCTCGGTACTCGGTGTGGGATCCGGGTTGTGTACCTCGAAGAATATAAAAGTATGGAAATGCCTAGACGTTCAATCAAGTTCCAAAAACGGTTTACTTGATTTCCCGAATAGTGAAAAGAAAAGGAAGTGCTCAAAAGTGGGAGCGGGGAATAAACTATCAAATCTCTGCCCGCTCCATCCATCAGATTTCTCGGCTCAATTCGAGCGCTCTCATCTGGCTTTAGTAGGACATTTTGAGTATGAACCATTTACCGGTTAGTTCACATCTCACCTACCGTTTGGCCCCGATACTCGGTGTGGGATCCGGGTTGTTGTATCGAGTGCCTCCCAGCGAAAAAAAGAATCGTCCGATACTCGGTGTGTGATCCGGGTTTTTGTATCGAACGGCCCAGCGTCATCAGTCCCTTGGCTGATAACAACCTGAGCACGACAGTCCGTAGCTGTCCTCTGGTGCCTCACCACCAGCTAGGGAAAAAAGAAGTCATCTCTAGGTACCTTTACTCTAACTATTAATTCTATTCCGTGTACACTCGTTCTCTCACCTCTCGGTCTATCTCTTCACTTCCCCCCTTCAAAATTTGTGGTAATCGCATCAACAAGCTCCCCAAAAGAGGTGATCAATCTCTCGCCGGTTACTTGCTGACATACGCGACTTGGCCTACCAGTTCCTTTCTCAGTAGGGTTGATCAGGGTTTCCCTTGGGTGAGCGTACTATCATTAGATAGCTCAGGTTTAACCATTTTTCCTCGTCCTATCTCAATATAATATCAATAAATATAATATCAATAAAACAAAAAGAATTATACCCTAGGAAAACTCGGTTGTCGAAATTTTTCCGTCCAATATTTTGTGTCTCTGTGCATGTGTTTTGATTATTTCCCTAATTCGGCTTTTATGTTTTTGGTCTATTACCATTGTTTATCGTTGTCGGGTTATTTTATTATTTATAAACATTGCATATTTCTTTTATATTCGTCTTATCATCTAATAATAATTCAAGTAATGCATAATACACATTTATTTCATTTCATCATAACAATTCATGGAAAGTAAACCGTTAGTCTTTCCTTTATCTTTCGCTGGCATAACATACAGTGCGACTCTTGTGCGCATCCATGACAATAACTCAGGTGTCCGCAAGGTATCACCATTACTCGTGCTTCCTCTGTTTTGCACGTATAACATTCCGAATAAGCCTTGGTTTGCTCTTTCATTGTTGTTGCAATCTCGTCTTCAATATTCTTGACTTTTTCCATTAACTTGTACCAGCTTTTCCCAAATTTGGTTATCTCTAATCTCATAGATAGAATTTCATATATTCTCTCAGTAGTTACATCTTTATCAATATCGATCAATTTTATTAATATGCAATGTTCATCGGAGTATAGGTTAGAGATTGCTGATATATCCTCTTTAGCTCGTTTAATTAACTTTTGTTTATTAATTAGTTCCTCAAGATTGTCATTTTCGATGTTTAGAATCCCCTTTAGTTTTTCTATAATTTTTGTTGGTTCCATCTAAAATTATCAAATTACCCTTTAAATTTATCTAAATACTAATTAACTAAATTCATTCACCTCTTTAATATATTTTGATTCATTTTATCTATCACTATTTTAATCATTACCTGTTGTGCTTTATTCTATTACCGTTGGCGTCCTCTTGTTGGGTTCGGTTGCTTTCTCTTGTTTATCATTACCCCCCTTACTTACCCCATTTCATTTTATCCCGAATTTTGCCCTTTTAATTACTTATGCGTCTTGTCATTGTTGTTGGTGTCTTACAAGGGTGTCATGTCGTCAAGTATTGATGGATGTTGAGTGTCTTGGCGTCTTAATTTGTAGTCGGGTTGTTCATTTTCCAATAGTTGTTCTCTGGGTTTTATTTCATGGCGTTCTCATCTCTCTGGAGTTTGCAACATATCATCTCCACATCTCTGTTTAATCTTTGACCATTTGCTTATATTTCCTTGGGTTCTTTGTAAAAACAATCCTTTATGAGCCCCTAAATTGGTATCTCGTAGTCAGGTTTTTATTGCTGTTTCTATTTTCTCCTCGAACTTTATGCTTTCTCATCGATTTGTTTGCACACCAAAATCATTCAATCCCGGCTGAGGGTGCACTGACAGAATTTTCTGTTGTTTCTTAACTTGGTTGTCCTGGTCTTTCCAAATAACAAAGCTTCAATCCGGCTGAGACCCCAAATTTGTGCTTGGTGGGCCAGTCGTCTGTTATTTACTCTCTTGATTTGTAGTCAGGTTGTTCTTTTTTTCATCGGTCTTCACTATTTCCCATCAATCTTCACAATCATATTTCATCCCCCCCGGGGTTCGGCAAAATGTCGTCCCGACATTTTCAATTTAATCCTTAAGCCTATGTCTATATTTCCTTTGGTTTTTCGCAAAAACAATCATTCCATCCCGGCTGAGGGTGTACTGACAGGATTTTCTGTTGTTGATTGTCCTGGTCTTTCCGAATAACAAAGCTTCAATCCCGGCTGAGCCCCCAAATTTGTGTGGTGGGTTACAGGGTTTCAAATCTTGCTCATCTTCCTGGCGACCCTAGTAACACCACACAAAATGATACTAACCCACTTGGCACCCGTTGCTAAGCAACGTTGGAAATGTGTTCAAGTGGTGGATTGTCCGCAAAAATTGAATACCATTGGCTAGTACTGTAATTGCTCGGACAAACCTCGGGTTCACGAGCTGTCGATAGAAGACCTATGCTCGCTTTGCTCTGTCCCTCATAAATAATTGCTCAAGTTTAGTGCTTAATTAACTGTGGAAACTGAGACGTAATAGGGTTACTTATGACCGTACTGGTATGCAATTTCAAAAGAAAACGACTCAATTAAGGCTAAACTACTCTATTAAATCAAATCACATGATAAATATCTACGGTTTGGCATTTTGGAGTTGCGCTGCTCGACGTCGGGCACGCTCCTTACGTCCCGGTCGACGATTGTTAGTGGCGATGGGTTGCTCTGCTGTCTTAACTGCTGGTTGCGGCATTTGAGTTGGGGCGAAGATGAGCGGGTAGGTGACCGCTTCACCTTCTCGGCATACAGCTAGCGCGACTTCTAGCCCCTGACCTGCGTTCGCAAACTCCGGTTGAGCTGGCGTTCTTCGGCCCAGCCTTTTTGAGCTGCGGTAAGTCGTTGGTATAGGACTTTGGTTCGCTTAGGATCTAAGCACGTCGCTTTGATCTGCTGCATTTCACGGTTAGTTGTAGGACTTGACTAAGTAATTCGGCATTCGCCTGTCTCGCGCGATCTAACTCCGTCTGCAAGATCCGTAGAGAAGCCATTACTGAAATTAAAGGGATTTTTACTCGTCAATTTATAGTCAGCCTAAATATTTTTTTTTAAAAAAAATCTTTCAAACAACTCAACATTCATTTTCAGCTAGATACGAAAAGAAATTCACACGGTTCTAATTTTTATTGCTATTTAATCACTATGATGTCTCGTTCGTCAGTTTATTCATCCGGGCAGAATCTTTCTAGGCTTCTTTTGAGAGCCTCTACTGTGTATGGACGCCTAGTGTCCCGAATCGGACAAGGTGGATGGGCGACGGCGATCCGCCCAGCAAGGATGTCATCCAGCACATCTGCAAGGTACACCTTGCCTTAACTACTTGTAAGTCCACCTGCTCCTGCACCCGCTCCCAATGGGTGAGGAGCTCCTGCGCATTGGCAAAGATTTCAGCAGCGGGGTATTCTTGTCTTACTGGTTCGAGAGGGTCTCTACTCGGATCCCGTGCTTTTCGAGGGATAGAATAAGGCCACTGTGACCGGGGTCTTTCTATTTCGTCGGTGGATCGTAACAGCATTCTTGAGCGTCTCTTCCCCGTTGACTGAGAGGTGATCGGATTTGTGGACATGTTCTGTAACAATTGAGATTTAAACTATGAATAATAATAGTGTGGGGAATAGGGTCTTTACTATATTAGTTAAAGAGAGTTTAGGTGGGTCAAGATTTGGTGCATTTAGCGACTAACATTGAGGTTTTCCTAGGCTCGATTTATCTGTGATGAATAAACCCACACTCAAAACAATTAGTGTAAAGAAGGGTCAACTATTTTGTGAAATTCATAGGATCATCATTTAAGGTATTTAGAAGGTATTAGTTTAAATCTTGATGTTTGTATGTTGTTGTTAATTTTAATTTGTTTCTGGTTGAAGTATCTTCAGGACCCTGATGGTTTTATAATTTTTGAATTTATTTCGAGTGACTTTAGAATTCGGAATTTATTTCAAAAAAAAATAAACTAAACAAATTGCTAAAATTGACTTGAGCTTAAAATAGATTTCAAAATCGGTCACTGCTGTGTTTATTTTATCGACCGGACGGCGTGCATGAATTAATTAATTTGAGACGTAAATTGAGCCGCCTAACGAATTCCATCGTCTCGGAATTTTTAACTGTCTCTCTCAGAAAATTCGGTTTATGAACATATTCGCCATTCGTCGTCGTGTTTGGGGATCCCATAATTTTTGGAATTTATTAACTCTCTCGGATGGGGTTTTCTCCGATCTCAAGTAATTGTGATATCATTTTATCTTCCTCATGAAAAAGTGGATGGAGGAAACTATTCGCATTATTTCAAAATACAATTACTCGGGTCGAGACTTATCTATTCATTCTCAGACATCCGGTGGTTATTACATTCGTCTTGCTACTCAATTCGCTCGTATTTGGTTCAATCCCCCTCTATTCCTTCGATTTATGTTAACACTCTCTGTCAAATTCATCATTTATTAGTCGTCAAAGATTTCAATTAATTTATGATTCTGATTTATTGGTACATTTTTAAATCGACTACGTCGCAGCCCTAACTTGTCGAACCTTATCTAATTAATGTTCCAATTTTATTGTTAATTCGAATTGATTGTTTTCATTTATTCCACTATACTATTGGATTTTAATTATTGATCGTAGCTTTTATTTATCTCACCGGCATGATCTTGATTTGGGGTTAATCCTATAACCTAGTAGGTACGGTTTTATTTTCTATAATTGTTTAACAAATAAAATTTGATTTTTGTCTCAGTTATCTACTTTACCTACTTTATCAACAAGATTTTATCTTCTTTAATCGAAAATTTTATCTAATTTTTTCTTGTAAACAATGTTTCATTCTTTAGTAAACTTTACCAGTTTTTTGTTACAATTAAGATTTTATCATATTAAATCGCTTTACCGTTGAGATTTTATTTCATATTAACCATAACTCTATTAAATTAAATTTTTTCGTATTAATCATAACTTTATTAAATCCATTTTACCTCTATTAACCATATCTTTATTAAATTCATTTTATTTCTATTAATCATATCTTTATTAAATGCATTTTATTTCTATTAATCATATCTTTATTAAATTCATTTTATTTCTATTAATCATATCTTTATTAAATTCCTTTTATAGCATTGACACGGAAGTGGTTATATCAGCAATTTCAATTTACGTTGTCCCCGTACCCTTTTCCTTTAATTGATCTTAAGGCATAGTATGTTTATATTATAATTATTGAGTGCCCACTGGACTACTCGGTGTGGTGATTTTAAGCCGTTTGTATGATAATTTTAGGTCGATTTTACAGAATTGAGAAACGAGGAAGCAGCCAGAGACTCCTTCCTTATTTCTCGCTTCAGCTATAGGGATAAATATTTACGATCCAACCGCTGCGTTGCGCACGCTGAGTCTTCACGGGTGCATATCATTGGCGATCTTCCACGCACTTACATGCATCTGCACTATGTTGATTTTACTAACTTGCGTGATGTGTCGGCTGTGGGCCGGAAAAATTTCGACATTAAAATTTATAAATTTATGAAAACACATAAATACATATTAATAAAATTTATTAATCATGAAACAAACAAATTACCCCTTTGACCATTCCATAAAACATCAAAATAAAATCGAACATAAAATCGCATAAATACCTCTCTCCCCACATCGACGCCGAGCAGAGCTCCATTGAGATGCAAGGTCGTGATGTGGAAAGAGGGTTCCAACATAACTGATTCTCACCTAAAAATTTCGATTGAATACAAGTTTAAAACGGTTCTCTTTGAAAAATGGTTTTTAAGTAGTTCAACAGAATGTTCTGGAAAAATGTGTTGTTAAATGTGAAAATGGATCAGTATTTATACCTAATTGTGTGACGTGTAATATTTGATGCAGTAAAACAAAATTCGACCTTGTTCTTTTCTAGCAAATTCTATTATTTAATTTTTATATTTCTTGATTTATTTTTATAATTTTTTATTTAAAGTTTTTATTGAATTATTGCTAATTCAATTTTTCAATTTAAATTCCACTTTAATGAACTTTAATTGATTTTTCTAATTTCGTCGAATTTGTCGTGTTTTCTTGTTGTATTTGTGTAGGTATCGTGCGGATCTTGGTGCATTTTGTTATTATTTTATTTTTATTTTTATGTTTATTATTTTATATTTAATTCTTTTATTTCTTAGATTTTATAGGGTTTATTTGGTGTTTTTCAGGTTTATTTTAAATTGCGTGTTGTATCTGCGTGTGTGTTTCTGATCCATTTAAACATTTATCAAGGCCGTTTACGTTCTGGCCCAACAATTTATTATTATTAATTTATTAAAACACACAAACATGCCAAAATTCAAACACAATCATCAAACATCATAACCAGCCTCTGATCTTCAAACTACAATTTTGACATAGTATTGCGTAATAGGTTAATTTAATTAATTATAGGATATTCTTTAATTATAGTTTTGTTAAAAACTTTGAAATATTTTGTTAAGAATTATTTAAATTTTGTAAAGTTTAAAAATTTAATTGGTGCTTTATTTTATTTATTAATTCCATACCAATGTTTTGTGATTGTTTTAATCAATGTGAAAGTAACACTTGTTTATTTCAGTGTTTAAGAGAAGGATTTTAAAATGGAGGAAGAGGTTCAGAATCCAATGAATGGAAAACTATCTATAGTGAGGTTTGTTTTTGGGATTATATATTTTGCATTATAGGATAGTCATCGCGATTCTTGATAGATTTCAAGTCTTACTTAGATAGTATTCAGAACTTGGTTATGAATATTTATGATATTGGGGCAATACCACATACATTGGAATGACTGCCCGTCATCTTCGTTCTCAAGTTCTTGATAATTGTCGACTGACAGAATTTATCAATATCAGTGAACTGAACATTTTTAATTTCAATTCTTTTTGAATAATGATTATTTTATGTGGTGATTTATGTACTTTATTTTTATGTACAGCATTATAATTGTCTAAATATGGTAATAAATTTTTAATTTTTATGTAATTTTAAATAGATTTATATACTTTATTAATTTTATTTTTATGTACAGCATTATAATTGTCTATTCTATATAATTTATTAATTTATATTTTTTCTCATGAAATTGTCTAGGTAAATAAACGAATAATTTCCAAGAAATCACTAAATAAATAAACCCAAATTACAGAATAAATAAATAAATAATTTTAGTCTGGAAATATATATATTGTTGGGCCAGTACAGGATTTTGTTTAAATGGATTGGAAGCAGCACGCAAACATAACCCATAAACACCAAGTAACCACCAAAAATGCGAGAAAACACATAATTTAAAATAGAAAATAGAAAACATAAAAGTAAATTAAAATATTAACAAATGCACCAAGATATGCACGAATTGACATAGAAATAGCACGATAACAAAAATTTGACCGAAAAAGTGACAATTTACGAAAAAATTAAAAGAGTTCATGAATAAATTGAACAAAAATAAAATAATTTTAGTCAGAAATGATTAAAATTATTTGTTAAGGATTAAATTGTCAAATAAATCGAAAAAATAATAAAAAAATAGAAATAAATTAGACACATAATAGCAAGGTCAAATTTTGTTTTAACCCATAAAAATTAACACGCAAGGTTAGGGTCACAGAACAGGTATATATACCAATCCATTTTCACAAAGTTTTAATGCTTTTTCACTCAGTGAATAACTATTCAAGAGAACTTTTTACCAGTGATAAAATCAACTCTCGGCAACTATTTCCACATCACGAACGCAAGTATCTTCAGGTAAGCTCTACTGGCTCGTGCATGTGGAAATTCTTTGTCGCCTGATTTTTGAATGAATGAAAGGAATCAATGGCCAAACTATGATTGTAATTGTAATGCTTCAATATATGTATTTCGGGAGATGAAGTTATTTAATGAGTCGAAATTTTTCTGGCCTACAGCCACACAACATGCAAGACATTAAAATCAAAACACAACTAGTTACACTGTGTAAGTGCGGTTTCTCCGCCTATAGTGTGTGTCCGTGAAAGCTCTGTCGTGCGTAACGACGGATCTCGAACGTAAATATTCTATCTATTATAGGGGCGGTTTGGAAGATTGAGAACTAGCCTTTTGGCTGGCTCTCTTTCACCCATCTCCTGAAAATCGACCTAAAATTTCAAATTACAAATCGGCTAAAATGATAACACCGAGTAGTCCAGTGGGCACTCGTAAAATCTAACATGAACACAAGAACCTTAGGACTAAATTGAGGCTCGGGAAGTGGGGACTTGAATTCGAGGCGATGTAAATAAATTAATTTAAATAAAATGGTAAAATGGTAACTAAATTCATGACTAAAATATTAATGCAACGAAAAGAAATAATTTTTCGTAAAGTGATTAAAATGCAGTTAATTGATTAAATAAGATAAATCCATGATTAAACTACTTGTGTAATGTAAAGAAAGTAAATTTTAAATGTGGTCAAAGACTGAATTATCCTCTAATTAATCCAAGCTAATAAAATTCATGAGCAAGAAACCGGAAAAATAGTGTAAAGAAATTGAACCTTACTAAAATGATGGACAACTAAATTGTAGATGATAAAGCAGAAATAACTAATTTCAAGAGAAGAATAGCGATGTGATATAGATCAACTAACATTTCGTAAAATGATTAGTAATTAAAGTATTCACCATTGATAAATAGTAAACTAAATTAATGACTGAATCTAATTTCTTTAACCAGTTGAAGGATAAAGATGTGATTAATTGATCAAAGGATAATTCAATGATTGAATTAGTTAAATGATACAAGTAGACTGTCGAGAATGAATAAAAGGTAACAAAAAATAATAATAATAGACCAAACCTGACGTAAATACACTAAATAACACAATAAAATTAATTCATGAGAAATGAGGTAAAGTAAGAATGACAAACATCGAAATCCGATCCATGGCTAAACAATAAAAGAGATCAATTTTCTTAGAGTAGTTAATAATAATTCGACCACCTCAAATCAATGGATAAAATCGAACATTTGAATCTGAATAGCAACTAATGAGACACCCTGAAATTGATAAAGGTAATAAATAAAAACTTCCTACTAAATCGCGAGGAATATAATTTAACAGCATATCACAACGAAAGATCAAATTGTATAAAAACCAAAGATGTAGACACTATTATAATCCCAGTAAACTCTTCGCCAAATCGCAGCCGTCGAGTATTCCACCTAGTGATCTTCTTCATAACGAACATGTATAGTTGAATATTTCCGTCAGATATACCATTCAAAACCAGCGGAATCCGAAATAGACCCTGGTAAAGCTCATCTTTAATTATCCGGTGTGGAATAAGAGTAATAATTCGGAGAGAGAACAGCCTAGGAATCCATTTTCGGATTGACGATAAATTTAGCCATATAGTCACCCTTTGAACCCAACGGAAAATAAATTCGATCTCAATGGCAACATAAGTAGATAAACTACAGACAGGTCATAATCTGAGTTCTTAACAAAACAAGCCGAATGAATTTTAGACTCGAATGATGAATCAATGAAGCCGAACAAGCCATAATTATGACGCTGAATAAATAACCGCTACAAAAGACAATTCGTTCATTGACCAGCGTATTAGTCCAAAGTCACAATTCGATCAGTGACATGAGTAACAACTTCAACAGAATCAATTGAATTATTTAAAACCCTCCAGCTAATTCTAATTAAAGATAAATAGCATTGACATTGACCACGACTTCAATGAATAAGATGAAATCATTGGAAAACCTTTGACTAATAGTAAATAAAGAGAAAATGATTTTTCTATTTTATCAACTCAGCCACGTCACCACACACATAGTCCCACGGCTATAAATGAAACCACAAAAGTCTTAAAATTTATCATAGACATTTTTGACGGACCCTCGATTAACCAGTGCCGATCATGGACGCAAGCGAATAAGGGATTCTCTGCAGGGACGAATCTTGAATAATGATGCTCCTATGCCAAGCGAGGAAAGGCAACGAGGTATTTTCGTGTTTTCATTTTTCTTTATATTTTGCCGTTATCTTAAAAATTTAACCCATCTAAAGACGTGTAGTTAAAATAGAATATTTTACAAACATTCACACCTCTTCCACGAATAGACATTTGCAGTTACAAATTATAATTAAATCTATTATGTATTCAGATTGCAGAGACCCGTATGGAGGATGGAGTGATGACTCCCGGGTAACTCTTCAAATTTCGAGCGCTTCTGCCGCTCGGTATCGCCAAGTATTATGGGATAATGGATACCTCCTATCCACTTATGGAGATTCAAGCTGGCCTCGACGATCCGAATACCGAGCAGAGGAAGTGGAATTAGCGAGCATCGCTATCAAGCGCGAGCCCGGCAGAAATCCAGCGCGAGAAGCCTACCAGCGAGCCGAATTCACGGTAACGAAGATGGAGGAAATGGAACGCAAATATCATCGGAAGGCAGTCCTAGCCAGACAGCGGTTAGCCCAGGTAAACCGGGATATAGCAATTGGAGCTATCCCGAGTTCAGATGGTTTTCCTCCAGACTATGGAGTCTGGTTCGAGTTGGATGACCCAAGGTTATTGCAAATGTCAGCCCCAACCAAATTGGTTCTACCAGAAAAGTTAATTCAGCCAACCCTCAGAAATCGACTTGGATCCCGCCAAACCGGTGACCACACATATGCTAGATGACATCCCCGATGGAACTTTACTGATAAAAGTCGAAGAAACACTCATTCTTACGAACCCAAATGAACTAGAAGATTAATTTAATTAGTTTATGTCTTATAATAAATGTTAATGTTTTATTAGTTATTCAATTCTAGCTTTAATAATACAATCATTACACTAGTATGAATGGATAATAGAAGTTTCTAACTATTTCAGTAAATAATAAAGTTATGAACAGTAAATGATGTGAAAAGCGAGTCGCGTTTTCGACAAAACCTTAATAAACCAGATTACCCACATAGACTACCCGAGATTCATGAGAAAAAAAACTTGTTAGCATACTATGTGATCATGAGGATAATTGAGAGAAAGGGCCGATAGAATTTAATTAACGTTGATGATGACAAATTGTAAAATATTTTAATTTTAGAAATGGAAACAACAAGAATACTTAACCGGGAATTAAAGGAGCTCAGACGAGAGAACCAGCATTTACACCGACAACTCCTACAACAAAGTCGAGAAATACAACATTTAAAAGCCACTTGGGCAGAGCCGGCGAAAATGAAGGAGATATACCAGCGCCTCACTGCAGCACAACAGGGCTGGAAAGACGAAAGAATATTAAATCAGACGCAACGGACGCAGATCAAAGGATTGGACTTCGCCCTGTCGGCATGCCAGGAGGGTAGTGCAGTAACTTATCCTCTGGTATTCGCACCTGCACAACTAGCCTATCGCGACCAAGAAAAATCCCCATCGACCAACATGAGAACTCGTTCACATGTCAGACAAGGTCGAACTGAACGGTTGCGTCGACGCGCCCAAGAAGTGTCTAAATGAACTAGCAAATCCATATTTTTGAAGAACTAAATCCATTTAATTGATAATAAATAAAATGGTTTTAGCTTATTATGTTGTTATTTGAAGGTGAATATGGTAAAGGAATGTAATAAAGAGAAAATAATAAAGGGACCTGAAAGAAAAGACGGACATAGGCCTTCTAACGGCAGTCTGTTGAACCCGACATAGGACTAAACCTTAGCAGTTCTGATATCGGAACTCACCTTTGGGGGTCCTGTGACCAGTGGTTACAGTTCCAACGTTGCCTAGCAACGGGTAACCATTGGCGGGCTTAAGAACATTTTGTATGTAATGGGGTGAAGGTCATCCACACCACTAACCCCACAATGTGTATTCTAAATAAAGGGAAGTAAAAATGTGCAAAACAAAAATAAATAAATATATTAAATAAATAAGATTTTTTTACAAACATACATTTTTTGAGTATAAATACTGAAGAATTTTCAGTAAAATTGCCCACTAAAAATCTAAACCAAAAAGAAACAGTCTTAAAAAGGAAATCTTTGTGAGACTTTAAAATCTAACAGATAAAGTTCAACATAAATCTTTTTGCATTCATTTATACAACACTCACCTAGATACATTTTAACATCTACATAGCACGCATAAATTTTGATCGAAAAGGTTGATATTGAATTTGAATAAATTTTTATCGACAAGGTTGACATTGAATTCGAAAGGAAATTTGTTATAAATTTCTTAAATTTTGTTGCTTAATAAATTATTTATACCACGAGTTTGTCTTTTTATTAATATAAGAAAAACACCAGTGCAAAGTTGAGACCTCACCAAAATCGAGACTTCAACAATAGCGATGATGAAAGTAAATAAATTTTTAAGATTGAAACTGAATTTAATTCTAAATTTGTATAAATATTTTAGTTCGAATTAGATTCACAATAATGCAAGCCAACCAAGGAACTTGTGATGACATTCCCTTTTTGATCGAAAATTAATGCATTTAGGGTTATTACATTAGCTTTCATTGTTAATTGTAAAATTAGGTCCCTTATATAAATAATATATTTGGACATAATAAATGAATACATTTAATTTATCAATTACCTTTTATTGATCTCCGAAAAAATTATAAATTACTGGTTAATCTTCACATGCAATTGATACAAAATTTTGATTGGTTTTCTGAACCAACACAGCGATTATGTCTATTTTTTCGGATGTCTTAAAAATGGGCAAAAAATATTTGAATAGTGGGGATAATTGAATATATTTTGATTTTCTCACCTCAGAATTAAACTACAAATTTTGAAAATTAGTAATAAACAAATATAACAAATATTTAAAATACTTACATATTTTTTTTGCAAAAAAATTAACTTTTTCGATTTTTGGAATCCCATTAAAATCAAATCAAATTCGCGTAAAATGAGAATTAGGTGTATATATTTCTGAAATATTTTATGTAATCAAAACATAATCACCAAAAAACGTTAACCATTCGAATTTACACTTTTATAAAGCCTAATCATGAAGATATTCATATGTGTGTTTCTTCATATGTGTGTTACATTCATGTTAAAACTTTCGTGAAATCTAATCATGAGATAGACATAATTCTTATAAAGTCTATTCCTAAATAAATTATTATGTCAATATTTTTTTCCAGGAAATATATTTATAAAGAAATTTTGTTTATTTTATTTCTGCTCAGAAATTTTATAAAGTCATCTTATGCATACATGATAGTGATCAAAAGAATTAACCACCTGTACTTTGTATAGTGTGTATCTGATGGAAACCCCTTGAAAGTGGTTGCAACATCTTACTTTTACCATCAGGTACTCAACAATATGACAAGAGGAGGAATACAAGGAAAAACATTTTGAACGTCATTCGTGATGTGCATTCAACGGTAATATTTTCGTATGCGCTAATTTTATGGGAATCTCCTCATTTTACATTTTTTGTACTAATCAGTACCCAGCATATTCATGCATAGGTGAATGTATTATTCTTCTTAAATTATGAAGTTTTTGTTGAAAAGAAGAAAAATATAAGTTAACATGTGAAAATAATAATGAAATGAGTAAAAAAATATTTAGAAAAATAACTGTAAATTCAATAAAGTCAGATGGTAGGCCTATGTATAAATTTTGCCCGCAGCATACATGTTAATCGTGTCTAGTGTTTGTTTTGATTAGTAATCATTAGTAATCATTTGTTTTACTAAAAAAATTTTAAAAATCATACAGGAATATAAAAAGAAATATTTGTTACTGAAATTTTGGTTGTTTTAATAATTCGTAAAATATTTTTTATTTTTGAATTTTTAGCATGGTCAATGTATTTGATATTAAATGGTTACCACCAAGACATTTTAGTGAATTTAATATTACTAAAGTTGTTAATGAAACTCAGATTATTTACAAAGGGTTGTTAATGAATAATTCAATCTTTTTATATATAGGAAATGATCAAAATAAGTTTTCAGGTATTAATTTTTGTGATATTTTTAGTGTACATGATACATAAAATCAAGGATTGTGTTTGGGTTTTGAACAAGAAAATAAATTAATATCTTCAAAATGTCAATTGAATTCAAATTCAGATTTTACAGTTCATGAAGTTCTTACAAAAAAATTAGTTAAATATTTTAAATGTCCAATCTACCTGAGCTACAATTTACCATGTGAAGATTGGAATTATATTGATGAAATTGTTCGACTTATTAAACCAGATATTTCTGAAATCATTTCTTGCAAGCAATCTAAATAAAATCATTTATTATAGTATAAATATATGTGAATTTGACTTCAGTAAGGATTAATTGTGATCCAGTGTTATTTTATTCATATTTGTCAATTTTATTTATTGTTGCAAGTGTTATGACTTCAGTTTTCAATGATAAAGAAGCACCTAATTTATCTTTGAATACGATTCTGTACCACAATTTTGTTATGTGTATCGTGGATGAGAATCATCATTGTCACTATGGTTTCTTTACTTTCAATAACAAGGTTAATAATATACAGACGCTATAAATCAGACAAGTATTCCAAAAATTTGAACTAGGATTTGCCTAAGTATTCTAATGTCAGCTAGTGGTAGTTTAAAACTGTATTTTGATGCCAGTATAAAGACGCGATTGATAAGGCAGACACGATGATATTTCACCACATGAGACTAACAAATAACCAAATTTACAATGCCCGGTTATTTATGATTAATTCTAAATTTTGCTATACATTATATATGAGAATCCAAAAGTTACAATGAGCCGTGTATTTACATTGCATTAAAAGAGAAGACTTTATCTTGAAAGTTACATTAGTTATTACATGAAGAGTCATTAAATTGGACCTAAATAGTCAAAAATTGATAATAGATAAGATCTGGAACATTTGATGGAACCTTATACTATTGGTGGGTTACTGAGTTTTGCTATTTGTTTGAATCTTCCTATTGTTACCCCGGTAACGCCATATAAATATTTTCTAGCTACCACTCGGCACCCGTTGTTAGGCAACGTTGGTAATGTGTTCGAGTGGGTGGATTGTCCGCAAAAAGTGAGCGTTATTACTAATGCTGTAATTGCTCGGACAACCCCTGGGTCCAACGAGCTGTCGATGGAAGACCTGTGCTCGCTTTGTAAGTCCCTTGTGTGTGAGAAGTTTCGAGATCAGGATTGTGTTAGTGAGTGTTAGATACGGTGATGGTGTTCCTAGAGATAGAACGACGACTACCTGAGGAAGTGTGAATACTCAGGAAATAACTGCAGGGTTTTTTATCATTCTTCAAGTCTTAAAATATCACGTTTAATAATTGAACAATCTTTATAATCTAATAAATTCGCAGATAAAAACAAGTTAAATTCAATTAAGTTTATTCGATAGACTTGATTCATCAAATATATTTTCGATGGCATAACTCTTGATCGGTTGTTCTCGGGTCTTTGGGTTTTGGAGTTTCCTGGGTAATCTCGGATTTCTCGTTTAGTTTGGTGCATAAAACATATATTAAATAATTATGAGAACTTGGGAAAATTCTATTACCTGTCGTCTCGGGAATGTTGTCCGGCTGTAACCTCGAACTGCTTGTCTTTGACGGTTGCGTTGAATTTCTGTGATTTAACTATCCTGGAAGAATTAGAGGGGCATTGCGACGTCGATTTTGCCCGACTACTATCCATTACTATTAAATATTACTGTTGTTGACATAATTCATTTACGGTTCATATTTTTGGGTTTATAAAATGTCCCTGGTTAATTTATGCTTAGTACTTAGTACTAAATTTTTAGTTACGGGATTTATTTAGTTAAATCTATAATACTTTGATTAATTTATAGGTCACTGTAAATACTCACATAATTTATTTTCATTTATTAAGAGTGCTAAAAATAAAAACTTCTAACCGTTGCAACGAATTCGGCTTTTCCCCACTCCCTCCCTTAGATATCGGTGTGATAGATTTTGAACCGATAAGACAGAAATATTTTTGGTCGATTTTTCGGGCGGGGGGCGACTGAGGGTCTGCCAAAAGACTGATCCCTTATTTTTCCTCTGCCCCTATAAGCTTTCGTAATTGACATTTGGACCTGTCGTTACGCACGGCTGGATCGTCACGGGCACGAAACGTTAGCGGATATACTTGCACTTAAACGTCTCGACTTGTGTGCATAATTTACTATCTTGCGATATGTCTTGGCTGTGGGCCGGAAAAATTTCGACTTTATAGCACATCCTTACTTCTGTATACATATAATTGATTATTGCATTTATACATCAGTTGTCATATCAGCATTCCACATTTAAATTACCCTCACTTGGTAATATGGATTCACAGTGTTGAATAAAATGATTCTCAGTACTCGTACGACTCCTGGTTTGTATATAGTAAGGTAGATTAATTTTTGCTGACAAAATGGTTCGTAGCTTTTGTAAGGAAAACAGTGATCTCTCACCAATTGATTAAAATACTGTGAAAATGAATTGGTACTTATACCTATTCTGTGACCATAACCTTGCGTGTTCTTTTTGATGCATTAAAACAAAATTTGACCTTGGTTTTATATGGTATATCTAATTTTAATTTTATCATTTTTCTACATTAAATGAACAATTTATTTAATTTAACCTTTTAATAGAATATTTCTTATTGAAAATATTCCATTTTTCTTTATTTTATTTGTTGCTTGATAAATTTTTATAAACTGTTCATTTTTTTGGTCAAATCTTTATGTTATCTTGTTATTATGTTACTTTCGTGAGGATCTTGATGCATATCTGTTATTATTTTATTTTACTTTTATGTTTTTTTGATTTTATATTTAATTGCCTTTTCCTCATATTTTAGGGTTGTTTGCTTGATGTTAATAGGTCTGATTTTAAATTTGCGTTGTTGGTTTGGATGTTACTTCCGATTCATTTAAACAAAACCTTGTATTGGCCCAACAAATATATAAAATTCTTTACTTTAAAAATCGAAAATTTCAGTGATTTCAAATTTAAAACAAAAATCATAAAGAGTGTTTATTATGAAATTAGCCACTGTTTATATAGGTATTTTGTGAATGAGTGCGACCAACAGGCGATTTTTAGCCATTTTAAGGGTTTTTTAATGATTTTGTTAAATTTTTAATATTTTTGATATTTTCCCTCATTTTTCTTTATTTTTTGATATATTATTTATATTTTTCTGAATTTATTTTTATTTCTTGGTCATTATTCTTTTTGACCATTAAATCGTAAGTTTCTTGGTCGCTGCTTCCACCTGCGTATTTTCTAAACCTTCTTTTGTAAGGTTTTTTTGCGGTTTTATGTATGGAATATGTGTCTGCCTGCTGCTGTAGGCTTCCTTTGGATTTTATTAATTTATTTTTGTTATATATTATTTTGTTTTATTTTGTTTTTTATTTTTATTTTTTAATATCTGTCTACGGTGCGTGTGTGTGTACAGTGGCCATTTTCAGGATTTCATTTATTGTTTTAATTAACACAACATATTGTTTTTGTTTTAATTGTGGCTCTAAGCCCAACATTTTATTCAAATGATCTTGAATTTAGTTCACTTGATTTTATATAATTTACCGTTTTAACAGCTGTTGTTAATGCTTGATTTAAATCAGTACTAATATTTTTACTAGCTAGCATTTCTCGGTGTATCATACACTGTGTATTTATTACATTCGGAGCTACTTCTTAAATTTTTGAGACTAATCCTAAATTTAGAATAAACTTTGAGAAATTTAATAAAAGTATTTATTTTAAAAGTATTTAGCATAAACTAAAATAAGATATTAAGGTATTAAAAATAAATATTATGTATTAAATGTAAATATATGTAAAGTAGGCCATGAAAAGTTAAGAAACAGTTTGTTGAGGTCTGTAAATTAAAATTAAAAATTTAAATAAAATTTAGGATAATAATTCAAATGGAAAGTAAGCGAAGAAAAAAGGCAAATAAAAGCGGGATCGTGCACAGAATTAATAGTAAATGAAAGTGCGATGGAAACAGTATTAGAAAATGCAAAAAGCAATTACGAAAGGCGAGAATCCGGAAATCCGAGAAAAATCAATAAATGGAAAAATCATCGAAATCGAATGGGAAAAACGGGACAGTTATAGATTAGCTAATGGTCAACAAGATGACGGTTAGGGATTTATCAGAAAAGGGTTAGAAAGGGTTGAAAAACATTCAAATGTATGAAAACAGAAAACGTTAATTAATTAATTAATTGGCTAATGGAAAACCCGAGCTAATGGGAAACCCGAGCCAATGGAGAACCCGAGAGATGAAGGAAACCCGAGCTGGGTAAACAAGAAGAAAGGCAAACAAAAGGAAGATTTGGGCCCATTAGCTTGACACAATGATTAATGGGAAAAGAGTAAGGAGAAGATAGCGCGCGTAGGAAGACCGGTAGGGCCATTAATTATCTAGATTCGTTGGACCATTATGGATGACAGCCGAAGCAAACACGTAGGAGAAAATGTCAAACGAAAGATTGGCTCGGCAATAACCATTTGTCATCCTGATTTCGAGGAGTATATAAGCAAAGGGAAAATCAGAGAAAATCGGCATTCTGCCTCAGCTAGGGTTCGAAGAATCAGACGGTAGGAAAAGTGATAAACGAATTAGGGAAGTAGGGAAAAGAAGAAATAGAATTAAGAATACGGAAAGGCGAAAAGGGATCAAGCCAAACAGAAACCGAGGAAAACGAGAGTCAACAGAACTAAAGGATCAAAAGGTGAATATTGTTTGTTTGCAAAGCATCAACGCCGAGCAGAGAATCGTATAAACTTTGATTGGTCATTGGAGCGTGATAATAAATTGTAAACCTGTTGTTTCAATATACGTTGGGTCGTTCATTGTTTTGATTTAAAGAACACCAGGAGTCAGAGAGAACCGACTTGAAATAATCCAAAACCCAACATATATTCTGGTGAGCCCGACGTGATTGAAAGTCGGCGGAAAATTAGTGAAAGTAGTGAAAAAATAATTATTGAAAAAAATAGTACCGACGTGATTGAAAGTCGGCGGAAAATTATTGAAAGTTAGTGGAAAAATAATTATTGAAAAAAATAGTACCGACGTGATTGAAAGTCGGCGGAAAATTATTGAAAGTTAGTGGAAAAATAATTATTGAAAAAATAGTACCGACGTGATTGAAAGTCGGAAGGAAATTATTGGAAGCTAGTGAAAAAGGAATTATAAAAAGAATTAGTACTGACGTGAGTGAAAGTCGGCTTAGAAGTTTGAAAATAGTGTTAACGAGATTATAAAAGGCTATTATTGGGAGATTTAAAAGAAGTTGAAAAGTAATTTTAAATTATTGTTTAACGCTTGAAGTTTAGCTCAAAGTGAACCGATACAACCTCAGAAGTCACAAACAAGTCCAAATGGCAAATGATAATGCTGTTATGCCTCTCAATAGAGAGATGATTGATTTCGCAAGTTGTCAGAAATTACCCGTCAATCAATATGGGGGAGACCCTGTTGAATTTGCAGATTTCATGGGAGATTATTATATGTACGCCTCAGCATACGGATGGACACAAGCCATTATGGTTCAGAGATTCCCACTCTATCTGAAGGGTGCGGCAAGAGAAGCCTGGCAGCAAGTCGACAAACGAAATGTTGGCAATGATTGGACAAAATTGAAGGATGCAATGGCACTGAAACTGGTTGGTGGAGATATCAAAAGAATCATGCGACAGAAATTTTATAATCGAGTTCAAGGTCCAGATGAATCGGTCAGTGAGTTTGCTTATCATCTGACCACTTTAGCAGATAAAGCCTTCGAAGTCAAACCCGATCAAGCAGATATGGCCAAGCAGGTTAAAGAGCTGTTAGAAGATCAGTTTATAACCGGAGTCCACTCCGAAATCAAAAAGGCCTTATGTCATGTGGATTTTTCCAATTTCGATGAGCTCGTGAAGAAAGCCATGAAGATAGAGCTGAATTTAAAAAGTGCAAAAAGATCAGATGCTTTTGGAGTTAATGTGGAGAGACGTGAGCGGTCAATTACGCCTGTGAGAGCACCATGGGATGAAAAGAAAATAAATCAAATCAGTAGTCCAATTTTAAGACCAAATACTAGATTTCAAGCCGGTAGATCAGCGATGAGTGTACAATCAAATGGACAGGTAAATAATCCTCAATGCGAACATTGCAAAAAGTCTGGACACTACTCAAATCAATGTTGGTTCAAATATGGGAAAAATCCCAGCCCTAACAAGAGATTCACAGAAAACAAAAGGATCAGCAGTGATGTCGAATGCTATCGATGCGGAAAAAAAGGGCATATTAGCAGAAACTGTTTTACCAGATCAAGATCATCGTCAGCGTCACCTTCACCACAAAGGGACAAAGTGAATACAAATGGACAGATACAATGTCATTCGTGCAAGGGATACGGCCACATGGCGCGATCATGCCCAAGGAACTCAGAGAGATTCAGCAGACCTATTTTAAAGAAATCAATCAGATTCCAAGAAGATATGCCAAACACCAGTAACATGACATATGCTCAGAGAGAGGAATTTCAAGACAAAATGGAAAAGGAATTTCGAGAAATGCGACAGAAGCTGAACAAACTAGTGGCTAAATTCGAATCAGATGAAGAAACGGAATCTCATATGATAATTAGAACCGTGTCAGAAGGTGAGGGAAAACCTGCCCCGAAAGTGCGAAAGATCGCATCAGATGAGAATCCGACTGCACTGTTAGCCCGAGTTGAAAAATTGCTTGAGAAAATGGAAACTGACAACTCCCAGTTGAAACGATGGATCGCAGAACTCAGTGTGATGTCACTAACCCAAAGCGAACTAAAGAGAGCCATAAATTTATGTGCAAAGTTATTCAAAGGAAACAGAGATGATGAGATACTTAAGCAAATGCAAAAGTTTGGCAAGGCTTTGCGGTCAACAAGGGATTTAGATGATATCATAGTGGAAACGACGGGACTTGATAATGTGAAGTGCCAATTCCGTGTAAAGGCCTACGGACAAATCAAAGACCTAAAGGAGCGAATACTGCGTCAATACAGTGGATGGCAAGTGCAACTAAAATTTGAGAATCGATGTCTGGAAGACGAGGAGTACTTAGTAGATTGCGGTCTGATACCAGGCTGGAAAAATAAAGTAAAAGTTGTTAATGCTGTTAATACTTTGAATTCAGACAGACAAAATTGGGAAAAGATTCTAGCAGATTTACAGGATACCCTGTATGCAGGGAATAGAGATAAAATTAATGCGAGTATCGACTTCATAATGAGCATCGAAATGGATCGAGACATGAAAGAAGGGTTGTTTGAATGCATCGTACCGTATACGAATAAACCGACGAGTTATCAGGCAAAGTTAAAAGAGGTAATTCGAAAACTAGGACATGATTATGAGGCGGCAGACGATAGTGCGAAGTCTTTGATAATAGCGTTAAATATTGCGGATCAAAGGATTGAATATTATCAGGAACATTGGAGTATAAAAGCAAAGAAAATACGACAAAAAGCAGCGGAGATATTAGGTAATGACGGAATTATCGTGTTGACGTTCAAAGGACGAGAATTGGATGATGACGAATATTTGTTAAACTACGGATGTAACCCAAATTGTATTAATAAGGTGTGCGCAACAAAACAAAGTGGTGAAATGGAAGAAGATGCAATAATAGTACCGTTTTGGCCTCTGTATGAGGAAGTGGACAATGATAATGTAGAGATTAAAACTGAAGTTGTAGATGACCCAGGAGAAATTGATCAAGAAATTAATGAATTGCAGAGATTAGAAACAATGGAAAATGAGGAAATGAGATCAGAAAATGAAGTTACAAGGGATGTTGAGGAAAGGAGCACCGATAATAGGATACTACCGAGCATAGATGAGATGAAAAGTGAAGAGAACTTTGTTGAGACGAAAAATGACATTGCGATATGTGGGATAAAACAGAATGATGCGGAAATTGAATCTTTGAGTTTAGAGGAATCAAGCGAAACTGAGCGAATATTAAAAAGTTTAGTAACGGAATTGTATTTGTTAGATGAAACTGAAACAGAAGATGATATTTCGGAGGGGGAGAAAAGAGTTGTAAAAAGATTGGCAACGGAATTAAAGAGGAGATTACCGTCGATAATTAAAAGAAATTATGAAGAAAAGGAATTTTGTGAGGAAGCAGTAATTGAGGACTTAACACGAACTGAGTTAGATCGAGATGTAATATTGACAGTGCTAGCCTATATAATATTGGAGATTGGTACTTATGGTTATCTGGAAAGTGACAATTCAAAATCATTGATAAAGAAAGCTACTGAAATGACGAATAAATATTTGATGAAGTGGATCGCAAACAATGGCGGATGGGAAGAGTTAATACAAAAGGCTGAGAGCCCAAAAACAGAGACAGTGAGGAAAAAGGGAAAACTTGCATTTCCATGGTTGATGATTTCTATTATTATGTTATTGGGAATAATAAATACGACGAATTCATTGGTGGCATATGACTGCTCCCAAACCGAAATGGGAAGAGTATACTCGTTGGTAAACGTAGCAGAGTGTTCGGATGCATATCCAGTAAAATTTAAAGTGACAAATCCAGTAAAATATCATGTATATCAAGAATCGGGGTTTCGAAGATCAAAGGTGAGAGAGTGTACAGTGAAAGGAACTACTTTTGTATTTTATTGTGGAAAATGGAGCCACTCATCGATGGTGAAAATGCAATCGATACCTAGACCGATAGAAATAATTCCGGAGAATTGTTTGGCAGCCTTTCAAACAGGACAGTTGAAAATTAATGCAGATATCAAACTACAAGCAAAGCTTAACCACAAAATCCGTGAGACTGTAACCGTGCGAGGGATAATAAAGTCGAATGGTGATTGCCAAGGAGAGCCATACAAAGTAGACGATGCTATAATTGACAAAGCCGTGGTTGTAGAAGAGTACATGTCAGAATTAAGAGAATTTGATGGGTCATTTGATGATGATACTGGTAAACTACAAACACATCCCTTCTGCAACATGAAACAATCTAGCTGTCAGACAGGAGAATCAATTTTGGTGTACGATGTCGATACCAAAAAGTGCAATTTAGTGCAATTGAAGTCAATGAGTTTTAAAGAAATAACGGGAGAACAGATCAGGGAAAAGCCCGAGAAAATAAGAATAGGTCCAGCAACGAGTACAACAACAAGAATCACACCTCTACGGATGAAAGATACTCCAACAGTGTTAATGTCAACCTCAGAGGAAGACGGGATGCGATTCCTGAGAAAAGAAACTAAAACAAAGTGTGGACAAAATGTCTATGAGACAAATTATAAAGGTATATATGTATCTCAGAAAATGATTATAGAGGCCCAAACAAACATACATGCCGGAGATATCAAGTTGACAAATTACTTTAATAACAAAATAGATTATTTATTTCACTTTGGTCAAAATACTGTTGAAAATGTGTACCGAGAAGTTATTATAAATGATTGCAATCTCAACAAAGAAATACTCCGAAATCGGATGGCAATGGCTATAACCAATCCTAATTTGGTAGCACCAATGTTAATTGCAGAAAATGGGGTGTTTGCCAGAATTTTCGGTGAAGCACTATATAGCTATAAATGTAAAGCGGTACCAGTTAAACTGACAAAGTATGACCAATGCACCAACGAGTTACCAGTGAATTTAAATGGAAAGTTGCGATTTATGGAGCCTGTAACACGAATCTTACTGGAAGAGGACGTGAAACCGAAAGTATTACAGTGTAATAGATTGTTGGCACCACTATACAGACTAACACCAGAATCTTGGATTGCATTACCAGATCATCGAGAAGTAAAGACACCGGAAAACTTAGAATTGACAGAATTACAATATCTGGTAAATTTTACGTCATTAGAGAAATTATCGCAAAGTGGAATTTACTCGAACGAAGACATTGAGGAAGCCCGCAGAAACTTGTTATTTCCATCAAAGAAAGAAAGAGTAATAATGGAGATGGTAGATACAATTCTCCCAAGCGGAAGTGGGAAGGTAAATTACGAGTATTTGTTAACTCCAGATCATTACAAGAAAGCGACGTTTAATACAATGAAAAAGATCTGGGGAAAGTTTATGTTCATTGGACAAGCGTGTGCCGGATTGATTGGAATTTATGTAATATGTGTTGTAATCAAAGTAATAATATCGCAGGTCCTATCAACACACAGATTATACGCGATCACAGGTTGGTCGTGGAAATTAGTAATTGGTTGCATACCATTATTGGCTAGATTCTTCATTACTCATCATCAATATCAGGAGTTGGAGATACTCAAAGCGCGAATATTAAAGACGAAAAAGGTGAGCTACGCTAGTACAACCCCTTCAAGGGACGAGAATAATGACAATGATAACGAGGGTGATAGTGCACCGTTATATGTTGACAATCAAGAACTAAGTGGAACGAATAAAGAAGCGTTGAGAACCTATCAAATCTTAAAAGAGCCACTGTTAAATGCGAGTAGCGTAGACACGTTTACAAAATTGTGTATACCAAAATCGTTTATGCAACCAGCACCAGTATATCCAGTTGATCGATTACGAGAGATGAAACCAGTAGAAAATATCGCATTACAATGTGAAGGAATGGTAGGAGAGAGAATCGAGCCTTCTAGCGCAGAGATCGAGAGAAAGAATATGTTAGGCTTACCATGCAACTACTCAATGATGACATTAACAAAAAGAGGAAAGCAACCCGAATATTTATACAAATGAACAAACATAAAGTAGAAGCTTTGGTTGATTCGGGATCTAGTCACACAATAATATCGGAAAATGTATTAAACGTGAAGGAGAAAATGCAAATAAAGCCTACCGACGAAATAGTGAGGTCATTATCAAAAAATGAATTAAACATAATTGGACAACTTAACGTCATATTCCATATTGGAGACCGAATAATAGCGCACAATGCGCTCATAATGAAGGGAAGCCCAGTACAATGTTTGATCGGTATGGATATATTAGAGCAGCTGGACGGAGTCTCACTTGATTTAAAGACAGGTAATTTGATAGCAGGAGAAACAGGAAAAATAATTCACAGGGCAGGTGAAGTGTTTGTGAATCAGACATTGACAATACCACCACAATCGGAGATGGTATATTGCGCAAATACCATGAGTGTGGATAATGGTGATTTTATATTCGAACCAAATCAAACGCTAGTCGAAAAATATGATTTACCGATATGTGACGAAGTTGTCAAAGTGGAAAATCAGATAGTACCAGTCCATATAACGAATAGCAGTAAGAAACCGGTTCAGCTACACCCAAAAACAAAATTGGGAAAATTATCGAAAAATCCAACACCAGTCAGCTACATCAATAAGATATTATATGTAGCAATAATGTTGATGTTAGTAACAGTTGCGAGCGGCAAAAAGATTGACTTACCATATGCGGTAAGCAAAATCCGAGGAATGGAGAAAATACATATATATTCCACTCTAACAAATATAGTATGGAGCTGTAAATGCGAGATCGCAGACCAAATAGAAATTATTGATTTACTAGACAACACGGCACCAGTGGTAGAACTGAATTATGATAAAGATATATTTGCGGTACGAAAGTTAAAGCCAAATTTCAAATACCAATGGCTGTTGAGACAGAACATGTCAAAGTGGTACACGCAAATTCCGATAGAAGTGCACACAAAAGAGATGCGAAACTTGATCGAAATAGAACCAGAGATAAATGGAATCAATATATATTGGAAGCCAGTGGACTTGGTGAAAGTGCGAATCACATTTCAAGGGTTAAATGTCGACACCCTTAACTCGCGAAAATCAGTTATCCGCTACGAGAAATTGAAAATGAATCAAAATTATTCAGTTAATGCAAACTACTACGAGAACATATGCCTCGAAAATGGAACGGTAGTGAGAAACCAATGGTCACGATTTAAGAGTGAGACCCAGTCTATCTATCTCAGAGACGAGTCAAATCGTATAACCCTGAGTGTTGGAAATGGACCGGTAACGATATATAGAAAATCAGGAAATGATGAAAGAGTTGTTATTATCTACAAACAAAAAACCCTGACTATATTAGATGCCGGTAATCATTTTTTTACACTTTACACTTCTGATTTAGAGACGGCATGGGAATTAACAGTTAAATATCAGCGATGGATAACCGAACCAGGCGGATGGCAAACAGTTTTCGTGGAAGTCAAGACAATCAATGAATCGAAACGAAAATCAGATACAACCACATCACCTTTCCAATTACCGACCCAAGAGACGACAAAACCTAACTCAAATAAACTAATGATGATAAATTCGGATTTGACAGTCAACTATTGTGAATATCTCATTTACATTTTAATAACAGGTTTTCTCATCCTATCAATAACATTCATAATCATCACCATTTTGATATGTGTAAAGAAGAGACAACTAACTATCCTTCAACCACCATCATATTCATATTATGAGACAAGACTATAAATTGTGATCTGCATGAATAGAGTATAAAAATATATTACATTTATATTAACAATGTGCATGTTTTATAAGTACCATAGGATGAACGGTGTAATTTGTTTGAGATTCGAAGCGAGGTGTTGATGCTTTGCGAATAGAGAGTGATACAAAAAAAAATTACTATCATTTAATTTCAGAGAATGCAAGAAGCCTCGGAGATGTCATGCAAAGAGTGTAAAACAAGTACGCAAGAACTAAAGCAAAAGTTTCGTAGCATGCAGGGCAGAATAACAGATTTGGAGGAAGAAAACTTCCGTCTGAAAAGGCGGTTGGACCGTTTGGAAATCTTATTGTTTCAACACGAGGCCGATTTCGCGATGTTTCGAATGAGAGGAGAAGAAATAGAGGAATCGGAAGACGATGGTGAGATAAATCAATTAGACTAAAAAATAAATTATTTAAACGGACCCAGTTAGTGTTTTTTCGTCCTCGGAAAAAAATAATAGTAAATAAATATAAGTAAATTAACAAATAATCAAATAAATAAACAAATTGATATGAATAAATAATTAAAAAAGTGATAAATTAAATAAATGAATAATAGATAAAAAAAATGAACAAAAGCAAATAGAATAACTCAAATAAATGTTGCAAATAATGAAATGATACCTTAAATGAACAGTAGAAATAAATAATATTAAAGGGCTGAGTAGTAATGAATGAATTAGCATAACTATATAACAATGGGTAACCTACTGGGGCGAGAGAACAAAATTATAAATAAGTAAGGAATAATTTCACATTAGTAGTAACAAAGACTAATCGCGAAGAGGGACACAATTACCCCACACTTTCTAGCATAAATTAAAAACAAAGGTATGCTGAACATTTATTCAAAGTTTTATTCGTTTTTATTCATCATCAGAGTCCAACAGAACGGGACTTTGGATGCCACAGTCCCATTCCCTGCGTACATTGCAGGGCGGGCGTCCTTCAAACCTACTGCCTGTATCCACACAGGCAAAGGTACGTTTCAATCCCTTTCGGCGCGGTGGCAAAGGGACCCTGAAAAAGAAATTTAAAAAAACCTGGTAGTATGGCAGTCAAATAACCATTGCATAACATCGAGATGCTCAAACTTAGGTTCTGGGACGTAAAATAGTAAGGGTTGAAAAGAAAAATGAAATAAATACTGTGTAAAACTCCGTACCATGGCGCCCTCGACAAATAATTAGTGCAGGCAAGTAATTGATTTTAAGAATTACGTAATAAATTAATAAGTATAAATACGGCTAAAATTGTCAGGAAAATACGAGTAGCTGTAATTAGAGGTTTGCTTTTAGTATAAATACAAAATCAGAAAATCAAAAATATATGACCCAACACATGAGTGTGGTATAGGTAGTTGCATAAACAAATTAACGAACTAAAATTAAACAGTAAATAAGTTAATTTAATAAGTATCAATAAGTTAATTTAATAAGCAACACGAGCACTTGCAATCACCGGGGTTTGGCTACCCTGGACAGCGATTGCAAGTGTTCGGTTACTATGAGGGTAGTTGAGGACAGCATGGTCACAAAAACAAAAAACAAGTAATCACTTACGTCCATAGTAATTGAGGGATGGCGTTACTAAAATTCAAAAAAAAAATATAGGAAAAAAATAAAATATAAAATGCTTACTTCAAGATTGGCAAGACAAAACTAACGAAAAGTGGTAAAGCAGACACTTATATAGAACGCTTATCAGTACAGGCTAACAAACCACAGGGTAATTAATTAGAAAGCTTATCAGCACGGGCTACGTTAAGAAACCACAGGGTAATTAATTAGAAAGCTTATCAGCACGGGCTACGTCAAGAAACCACAGGGTAATTAATTATAGAGCCTATCAGTATCAGCTACGTCAAAAACCGCAGGACGAGTAAAAAAAATTCATTCGGAATATTAATGTTCACCTTATCAGGCTGAGTAAACAAACTGATATCATGAGTCGGTCGGCGCGGGGGAGATTACCTTTTTACCATGCTGCGAGCGAAATAAACTAATAAGTTATTAATAACGAAAATTATTTTTAAATCATAATATTAATAATAATGGTAATACCTATCATCGGAGAGGGCGCAAGATCGGTGTTTGCCATAGGCGTCATTTACTCTAGGTATGCCACTAACAACAAAGTAACTGGCATTTTCAGTATAGAAGTATTACCGTACAATATACATTGTTTATAAATGTTTTAAATCGCCCAAAAAAAAAAATATTTAAAAAACTGAACAAAATCTAAGCTGAAATTTCTAAAAGTAAAGAATTTAAACTAATATTGCAGCGAATAATATTACACAAGACTTAAATTGTAATTTATTAGAATGAATACAATAAGTTAGCATCATAAATTAAATTAAATATCTTACTAATGAAACAAGTTCTCCGTAATTTATTAGAATTAATACAATAAGTTAGAATCATAAATTAAATTAAATATCTTACTAATGAAACAAGTTCTCCTTTTTCCATTAAGAATCATAAATTAAATTAAATATCTCACTAATGAAACAAGTTCTCCTTTTTCCATTATTTCTTTAAGTTTATTTCCTCTTTCTGAGCCTGATTCTACTTTTCGTAATAAGTCACCGCTGGACAAATGATTAAAACCATATTTATTAACTATTTTTTCACATTGGGTTCCTTTTCCACTTCCCGGACCACCTAGATTTGATTAATATTAACGAGATTTATTTTTAAAAAATTAATCAATTGATCGTCGACTATAGCAACACATAGCAGCACATAGCAACCGCACACCTTCCTTTTCCACTTCCCGGACCATATTAACAATTTAAATTTGAAACTGTGAAATTTAAATCAAAGACGAATTAATTCCAAATAATTTCAAGTGTAAAAACTAACCCAAAACGAAAATGACTTTGGCTGACTTTAGTTTCGATTTGGCTTCATCTATTTCTAAATTAAATAAATGTTTTAAAAAAAAATATAGCTAAAAAAAAAAAATTAATATTAATTTTACTCTTGTGAGGCATGATTTAAAATTCGATCAAATTTGTTAATGAAATAATATTTCGATTCAGTACACTTACTTATATAGTGTTTACGTGCCACAAAATAATTTCTAAATTTGTATGCCGTTGTCTAAGCAAAAATTATGGCAAATATTGGCATGACATATTAGACATTTGCTGATTGGCTATTTGATCAGTAACCTTGGGTAAGACATTGACCGAAATTCTGGATTCTGTCACCTGTGCTACTGAAAAAAAAAGACAGACAACAGATAATAGTTATTCTCTCACAATGTCTGGCTAAATATTTCTCTCCATCATACACACATATTCACACACACACACAAATATTTGTGTATATTCATCCATCTCAGTTCTATTGACAACAGATAATAGTTATTCTCTCACAATGTCTGGCTAAATATTTCTCTCCATCATACACACATATTCACACACACACAAATATTTGTGTATATTCATCCATCTCAGTTCTAATCGATCGATTTGCTTATTGTCGGCTCAACCTGTGTGTGTGCGCGTGCACACGCACAACAATTTGGTATGCTGGTTCACAATAAATGTGCATGTGTATTGATGAATGAACAAAATGGATGGAATGGCATCTAGTTCCATGTGCATTAGCATTTAGTGAGCTGCTTATTCCATTATTATTATTATTATTATTGTTATTATTGTTATTGTTATTATTATTATTAATTATTATTATTGTTAATTATTATTATTATTAATTATTATTATTATTATTAATTATTATTGTTATTATTATTATTATTAATATTATTATTGTTATTGTTATTATTATTATTATTGTTATTGTTATTATTATTATTGTTATTATATGATATGATGCGATGCTAAAAATAACAGCCAATCATTGTTATCAAAAACCACAGCAAATTTTAATTAACACAAATTAAAAATGATTTTATAAATTATTATTTAATATTATAAATTGAACTAAAAATCCGTAAATTTACTCATTCGAGATCATTCTCATTCCAGCTGTAGCCATTAAATAAAATGGTGTTTCTTTGTGCAATGATACTGGAACGCTACTTGCAGCAAGCTCCAGTAGTGGTTTAATATATGAAATAGCATTTTCAGGTTGATCCGCAAAGGACGATAATCCAGGATTTACTTTCTTCACAATAGGCTTACCTTTATTATCTAAAAGTGGCTTCATTTGCAATAATTCGCCACCATTTCCTGTGTGTGGTGGCCAAAAGTAAATGAACAATCTACTACCACTGCTCCCTACAAAAACTAAAAAACTTTTTCTACAAATAAGAAATTAAACCTGCATCAATTATAACTCCATAAGTGTAATTTGAATCTACAATTTTCCCTTTTTCTTCAGACGATTTACATTTAAATATTTTACAAAATGCAGAAGAAATCAATAAAAAAATATGATATAAAAAATATTAACAAAACCACTGAAATAAGAGTCAACAATTTTTTGAACATCTTATGAAACATAAATATAAAAACATAAGATAAATAATTGGTTTGATTTTAAAATAATTAAAAACTTTAAAAACTTTAAACTTCGGTTTTCGATTCATAAAACATCAATTTTAAGTTAATTTTTAATTAACAAAACAATTTTAGAGTAACAAAATATTGGATAATTTTTCCACATTAAAGTTTGAAAATTGTCAAAAATTAAAACAGATATGAGTCAAACTTAAGCCTTCATTTCATTTGGTCTTGAAAAGATTAAAATTTATTGATACGCTATGCGCCATCAAAATTATAATAATAATAATAATAATAATACAGAATCACAGCAAAACATAGATTTCGAGGACGAAAAAATTTTTTAAGGGGGGAGATATGTTGAGGTCTGTAAATTAAAATTAAAAATTTAAATAAAATTTAGGATAATAATTCAAATGGAAAGTAAGCGAAGAAAAAAGGCAAATAAAAGCGGGATCGTGCACAGAATTAATAGTAAATGAAAGTGCGATGGAAACAGTATTAGAAAATGCAAAAAGCAATTACGAAAGGCGAGAATCCGGAAATCCGAGAAAAATCAATAAATGGAAAAATCATCGAAATCGAATGGGAAAAACGGGACAGTTATAGATTAGCTAATGGTCAACAAGATGACGGTTAGGGATTTATCAGAAAAGGGTTAGAAAGGGTTGAAAAACATTCAAATGTATGAAAACAGAAAACGTTAATTAATTAATTAATTGGCTAATGGAAAACCCGAGCTAATGGGAAACCCGAGCCAATGGAGAACCCGAGAGATGAAGGAAACCCGAGCTGGGTAAACAAGAAGAAAGGCAAACAAAAGGAAGATTTGGGCCCATTAGCTTGACACAATGATTAATGGGAAAAGAGTAAGGAGAAGATAGCGCGCGTAGGAAGACCGGTAGGGCCATTAATTATCTAGATTCGTTGGACCATTATGGATGACAGCCGAAGCAAACACGTAGGAGAAAATGTCAAACGAAAGATTGGCTCGGCAATAACCATTTGTCATCCTGATTTCGAGGAGTATATAAGCAAAGGGAAAATCAGAGAAAATCGGCATTCTGCCTCAGCTAGGGTTCGAAGAATCAGACGGTAGGAAAAGTGATAAACGAATTAGGGAAGTAGGGAAAAGAAGAAATAGAATTAAGAATACGGAAAGGCGAAAAGGGATCAAGCCAAACAGAAACCGAGGAAAACGAGAGTCAACAGAACTAAAGGATCAAAAGGTGAATATTGTTTGTTTGCAAAGCATCAACGCCGAGCAGAGAATCGTATAAACTTTGATTGGTCATTGGAGCGTGATAATAAATTGTAAACCTGTTGTTTCAATATACGTTGGGTCGTTCATTGTTTTGATTTAAAGAACACCAGGAGTCAGAGAGAACCGACTTGAAATAATCCAAAACCCAACAAGTTTTTCTACATTTTTAAACCGAAATTAAAAAAAAATTAACTGAATTTTTCTAATGTTTAAAAATTTATTGAAATTCTAACTGAAACTCTCAGAAAATAAAATATATGGTTTTTCTCCACTGTTTTTTACAATAAAATTCAAATTCGAATGGAATTTCTCGCGTTCAAATTCAAAGTCGAAAATTTATGAATGATTTTTTGAAATAAAATTAAGATAAGTTTTATGAATTTAACCTATTGTTATATAGTGTGCGACCAATTATATTTTTGCGGGCTTTAATTTGCTTATTTTTAATGGTTTTATTTAATTTTTATTTCTTTTCCTGACAAAGTTCTCTCTCTATTAATTTAATTTATTTTATAATTAGTGGCTTTTAATTTATTTTCATCATTTTCCTCGTCAGTAGTCGTGCCACCTTCCGCTTTTGTGTATTTTATAGACTCATTTGGCGAGGTTTAAAGGTTTAAGTTTTAAATAACTATTTTATATTTGCGTCTGCCTTTAGACTTTTAAATTTATTTATTTAATTGATTAATTGATGTTATGATTGTTTAATTGGTGTTTTATTAACAATTTTGGTCTTTGCTTGCGGTGCATATGTGTGTTGATCGGTTAAACTCATACAAGGATCAATTAATTAATTCAATTAATTTTAATTACAAATTAATGAGACTTATCCCAATACAAGTAAGGACATCTAACAAAGGGAACATACCAAAATATATAAACATGATCTTTGTTTAAATTTTTATCAAAGATAAATATTTTATCCTTGTGTATAATATAGTTATTGCAAAAAGTATTGTAAAAGTAAAAACCGATTTTTCGGTTTTCAAATTAGATTTTTACGTACTTTTGCTAGATGTCATCGTTTTTAGTAGGAGAAAGCCGAAATAATCTAATAACTTTACGCACTTTTGCTATCAGTGGCATCAAATTATGGTGTAAAATTGAAACAATATATCATTTTCAATACCTACATCGAAATTGTTGTTTCGTGTAATTGTGAGCAAATGGAAGATTCAACTTCCATGCATCTTGTATCCGATGTCGTTCTTTTTAATGCGTTGGTATTGTGTGCAGTTTTTAACTGTGAGTGCAAAGAACTTGTTGATATACCATAACACTTTAGCACCTTCATGCATTTATTACATTTTGCCGACTGATTAAGTTTGTCATGCTAGAAAAAATGCCATATATTATGTAACTCAGAACTCGTTTTGCTTTTATCGGTACTCTGAACGTTTGATGAATACATTATTAACCAGGCCAAAAGTTGTTTTAATTAAAATAATAAATATTTCGATTCGATTAAAAAAATTAAAGCGATTAATTAATATTACAGATCAGTCTTACTCAAAGTGGGCGATAACGCCCCCTTGTGGGCGTTTGAGACCTAGAGAGGGGCGTTAAAGGACCCAGAAAAAAGGGAAGGGGCGTTGACGTGGGATAAGAGAACGATGGTAGATTTGTAATTTCATTTACTTTATATTTTAAATTTCACTAAAATTAAAACCTAACTAATACACAATAACGAAATATTAGTTAATATTTCTACCCTGTATGATGGTATAAAAACTTTAAATACTTAACATAGATTTCGTAGGATAGCCCGCACGCCATACGCAATCAAGTTGTAACAAGTTTTTGTTAAATAACGCTATTGGAGCAATCCGGTAGCAATTATTCTGTACCATTAAAATTTATTTACATGTAATACATTTTGTATATTATAAAATTAAATAATCTTTAGGGGCGGTGACAAATCAAATTGTGTCTAAAGCGGGCGAAGGTTAAAAAAAGCTTGAGAAAGACTGTTATAGATCTATATAAGTATATTTATTTTTGCTATAAATTTTGTATGGAGTGCAACAAAAAATAACATTACGACCGTTTGTTTTTAAAAATTTTATAAGAAAATTTTCATTAATAAAGAATCGGTTTTTATGATGCTAAAACCAATTAATTGGTTTGTTGAAATAGGACGATTAACTGATTAACCAATTTTGCAATCATTAGTATAATTTTTATATTAAATAAAATGATCTTAACCAGTATTTGTGTTCTTTTTTAAATAGGAGCCATCAAATTCAGATTCTGTAAATAGCAGCATTTGGTGCCGAGAACCGAGACTAAATTAAATAAATAAATCAATTCGGGGGATAAACATTGAGAACAGAGGATTATTGTAATTGGGATTTATTTATATCAAATTAATAGGCACTGAATAATCATTTTTTTGATAACTTTCATCTAAAATTTGATTTATAAAATATAGACCCTACCACCACGAGACGAGTTAATTTTTCAAATGTAAGGTCACATTTTCAAGCCAAAAGTCATGGTTTTCAAGACTAAGGCCAATTTTTCTAAAGGTCAAAGTCATGTATATTAAGGTTATAATTTTTAGGTCAAGGAAATACATCGCTAGAAATAATATTTCTACTTGGGTAGAAAAAGGATTATGTGTCTGTATGTGCGTAAGCGACAAAATTTAACGAAAAATCACAAATATTTCGAGTAACGTAACAACGTGAGAAGGTATCATTTTAAAGGGTTTTCAATTGAGTTTTCGAAGGTTTATGATGATGATCCAAGGTATGTAAGCGGTGACATAAGGCTCAGTTTTATTGATAGACACATTTTTTTCAAGATCAAGAAAATACAGGGTTAAATAAAATATGTCTACTCGAGGTGCGTGTATGTGTGAAAGGGACTAATTTTATAAAAAAGTTCGATAGTTTTAAAGAAAATCCATGTAAATTGGTTTAAATTTATGAGCAATATATTTTTTATGTGTTGGGTTTTCATGATAAATTGGTATTAGTTTCTAACTCCTCAACGTCTTTATTTAATCAAATCAAATAATGCAACACAATAACGTTTATTCTGTTTTTATCACAATTGATTATCAATTCTCCAAAAAATATTTACACAATCACAACTTACAATGTAAATCCTCACAATTTTCGATAATGATTTGATTCAATTGATCTTTGTTAAGCGCTGGTATAAGTCTTCCCACTAAATGATATCAATTCTGATACGCTATTATTGAAAAAAAGCTTTCGTAACTTTGCTCAAACTTTTACACAATTTTAAATTATGCATTTGTCTTCGACCAAACTGGAAATTTCGTTGACTTACCCGCTCTTTTTATACTTTCCCTCTAATTCGATTATTAAAGCAATTTATTATTTTTTTGGACATTTATCAGACTGCTAAACCGATATGTATAATTAATTTAAAATTCTCGGATTTCGCTCTATCCCGTTTACATTGATTAATTAGATGTAATTTAATTGACTTCGGTTACTTTTTAACTCCGGGGTTCGTTCATCCGCCGATTTTGTTCGCCCTAATTTAATAATTTTGCTGACAATTTGGGTCTTTCACACTGCTCAGGGTTTCCAGTAGCTCGATATTTCCATTAGCTAATTAATTTTTTTTATTTAATATTTCCTTCCGGGGACTCCTTGTCGATTTGATATTATTATATCCGGATTCTCTTCATTTGGCATCCTATCATATTAGTTTTCCTCTGCAAAATATTTATTTAAAATTTTTAATTAATTTTGCACTTTTATATAATTATTTTTAATTTCAATGTTTTTTTTGATTTTCTCTTCTTATTTCTATCTATGCCTTCTTGTCAAACCCCAACATATGACTCAAGATGCGTGTATGGGTCTGTACTGAAAATCATCAATACGAAACAATATTAATAGAAAATTCGAGATTGATAAGAAAATACGTGTGATTCGTTAAATTTATAAAATACATGTGTTTTATTGTTGAAATATGTATGTATATAGAATTGGCGATGAAAGACAAAATTTATGGAAAAATTTGAGTTTGTTAAGAAAACAAGTTTAATTGATAAATACATGTGTTTTATGGTTTAGATGTGTGTGTGTATTGTATACAAAATCATCGATAAGACAAAATGCATGGAAAAACCTTTAAGAAAATACATGCAAATTGGGCCAACGAGCCCTTACTTTCAAAGTCAATTTATTAAAACTGTTTAATTTTATGATTTGCAAAAGTAATTAGAAAAATTTCGTACAAAATCAATAAATATGAGTTTACCTACGTGAAAATCATCAGTTTTATTAGGAATTTTAAATAAAGTCTTTATTGGGTGGAGAGTTATGGGCCCACAGACCCAGTACCGGATTAACCAATAAGCACACTAAGGAAAGGACCACATGGAAAGGGGCACCACGGTTAGGTACTATAATTTTTGCAATTATTAAATTACTGCATGAACTAGCGTGATGTTCATTTTAAATAAATTAGTCATATTAATTAACTAAAATGTCTGATTTATAAAAATTATCACAGTTACTAGTAGTTTCGTACCTGTTTACATCATACTCATAGATGTTACAACTCACATCATCATAGTTACATGATGTGTGATGTATAGATTATAGCATGTGCATATAATATTGCACTAAATATTAATTTTACAAAACTTGCATTTACCCGGATTTCATTGGCTTTTCGGGCACCATACTTGGAAGGTGCTTAGGGCCCTTAAATACGTTAATCCAACCCTGAGTGAACCACTGGTTTAGCAGGAACGGATCCCTGAACACATAGAGTAGTTAGTATCAAAGCACAATCAGTTTATTAAAGGTGAATGTTGAGACTTATCATAACACCTATTGCTTCTTGATGTAATAAATATGGTATTTAATAAACAGTTTTAAATAAAAATATACGTTGGGAGTTTTTGATTTTATAAAGAACTGAAGTTAGAACATTCTAATATAATTGTTTTATTTATCAAAACTCAACATTTTTAAGACACTTGAAATGAGTTAACCCTTTCTAAAGTGGTGGCAATATACTGTACACCATTTTAAACTAATAAAAATATCTAAGTGTAACGCTGTCGGTAATCATTTTTACTTTTGGTACAACTACTGACATATATTGGGCCACAAGAGAACAAATTTATAGTATTTGAAACCATAGATGTGTTTTCCCGCTATATTTATTGACATCTGACAGACAAGTGTGTGTGACTTTTAGTTTCCTTTGCCTTAGAAAGGGTTAAAAATGAACCATTCAATGGAGACAATGAATACACGAGATTGACAGGACATGGCAATCTTGATTAAACAACTAACTTGTTGCTAGAAATCCGCAAGCTAGAATACATTTCCAGTTTCAAGTGTGACAGATGGCTAGTGGTGATATCTTTCTCATTACTCCCATCAAAATAATTCGTTTTCTATATTTTAATATTATTCTAAATTCATTTTAATATTATTTTAGATAATTATTAATTTGTATTGATTTTAAATGATATATATCATCATCTGCACTAGTTCCAGTGACTTGGAAGAGGGCAGCTACGAAACAATAGTTAAGTGGCTATAGTAAAGATCCAAATAATACATAAACTAAGTGTTACAGAAAAAAATAGAATTATTAGTTTATTAAAATAAAAATCACTATATTGAACAATGAATTAAGAACATAACAAAAAACGTCCATCAATAAACATGCAGAATCAGCATTAACAAGAATTTTTGCTGTACATATTGAAAATTGACAGTTGATAACTATAATCCTTTTTCGAAATCTTCATTTTATTTTCAAAAACATTAATCTCATAAATCATTTAGTACACACTTCCGGTTTTTGACTAGTTTTCAATTGAATTTTGTGATTATCTTGTGCACCCAGGGTCGGCGCTAGAGTATTTGGTACCCTAGGTGAAATTAAAGTATGGCGCCTCTAGTAAAGAAACAAACTCAAAAATGCCTCAATAAATAAAACAAGTAAATGAAAATAAAATAATTCACGAAGTATTTTAATCCACTCCAATCCTTTTAAGATTTTGTTGGGCCTGAACACAAACGGTCTTGAAAATTGTTTAAATTTATCAGTAATATAGCATAAAACCCAGCACCAAGATAACTTAAAATTCAACATACAACACCAACTAAACACCTACAAATTTGAGAGAATATAAATAAATACAAAATCAAAAAACATAAAAGTAAAATAAAATAAAAACAAAATGCATCAAGAACCGCACGAAATTTACATAAAAAATAACATAATAACAAGAAATTTTGACCTAAAAACGACAAGTTATATAAAAGTAAAAATTAATGGATTAAATGAGTTAAAATAAAATATTTTTGGTTGAATAAACCTATTTAAAAATTTAAGAAATAAATTGCCAATTTAAATTAAGAAAATAATAAAAATTAGATTTAGATAGCACTAGGGTTGTCAAGTGGTCAACACAAAAAAAGAGAACATTTTAAAGAAAAAATTATTAAAATCAAATTTTATACATAAAAATATTAAGGAACATAAAATTGCACTTATAATTCAAATTTGTACTTTAAAAATATAAATTTAATTAAATTTAATCATCTTCATCATCATTTTGATCACTTTTTTCAATGTATTTATCTACATTACTAACTTTGTTCAAAAAAATTTCATTTTCTTTTATTTCTTTATAAAATTCCAAACAATGTTTGGCAAACATGAAATATTTTTATAATTATAAACTATTTGCCTTTGTTTGCAACCGAAACTGTAGTATTACAAACAGTGAATATTGCCTCGGATTTTGAATTTGGTGTTGATTTAAAACATACAAATTTAGCTTGCAGTTCTTCAGTAAATAAACATTTTCGTTTACTCATATTTGGAGCTAAAATAGAAAAATCCAAGAATATAAAATATAAGACTCTAATTAACAATAATAAATTACATACTTACTTGTTTATTTAACACAAAAAAATATAATATTAATAATTACTTTTCACTTGCTTATTTTATTTATTTAACACAACAAATTATAATAATAATGATTTCTTATCAAAATCGTTAATACACACAAATTATTTCATCTTTAATTTTAAATTCAATAAATATTGACAGGACAGCAATAGCATAGCCTGCTTTTTTTCAAATTTTTGAATTTTTATACCGAGTTTCTTTTTAAATTTCAACTTGAATTAATTAAAAATCAGCGAAATTGAAAAAAGAGAACAATTTGAATATTTATAGAAAAAGATAGAGGACAAATAAAATGTGCTAAAAAAGAGAACATGTTCTCTTTAAAAGAGACCTGTTGACAAGCCTAGATAGCACAAATAATTTCAAGCTCAAATTTTGTTTTATCACAATAAAAATAACACGCAAGGTTAAAGGTCAAATTATAGGTAAATATACTAATGTGTTTTGACAAATTATCAACTTTTTAAACACTTTTTTGGAATCTTAATTTGCAGTATTATGTTTGCAGTTTTATTTTCAGTCGGTGCGTTACAGTTGTGAGCCGTGCATTCAGGCAATTAACACTGGTAAGTGTTTTGTCTGGAAACGACAACTCTCAGCTGGTGTGCATTGACTTTGTAATGCTGCGAATTGACAATGTTTATTTATGAACTTCCGACAATTATGTGAGATGTGACATGCCAAATAAACGTTTATGACTAAAATTTTGCATCGAGGCTTTTAATTGGATTCGCCTAAAATGGTATCATTTATTTATTTTATTTTTCGACCCACAGCCAAAACATACAGCAAGATAGCAAATTCTATGCGATTAGAGATGTGTAAATGCGGTATATCCGCCAATATGTCGTTCCCGTGAAGGTTCTGGTGTGCGTAACGCCAGAACCCAAACGTCAAATTATAAAGCTAAATAGCGAAAGAAGGTAGCTCGATGGTGGGTCTTTTGGCTCAACTTTCTTGCACTCAATTTCGATAAATAAAAATATTAATAATAATAATAATAAATATAATGGTAATGGTAGTAATAAGAATAATAATAGTAATAGCAGTGATAATGGATTAGAATAATACATATAATAGTAACAATGATAATGCTAGTAACAATAATAGGGAACATGGCAGTTATAATAGGGTTAAGGGTAAGAGAGATACTGTGAGAATATTTAACATAACAAAGGGGTACAGACCATATTAAAATCAATAATACAAACAACGATAAGAAGGACTAACCTTTGAAGGAGATATGAGAATAATGGGACCTAAAAATCGAAATCGAGCACAGGCCTTCTTTCGGCCGCTCTTTGGACCCATGGATCGTTCGGTCAATTATAGCATTTTTGTGGACGATCTACCTACCCGAACACAGTTCCAACGTTGCTTAGCAACGGGTGCTGAGTGGTAAGCGAAAGATATTTGTATGGGGTTGTCTGGGTAACAACCATATAGTTTCAAAATATCAACACCCAGAAACCCACCAATTGTATATGTCATTTTGTGGTTTTTTTAAAAATAATTGCTATTATCTGTTTAAATTGTATCTTACCATGAATTTACAAATTAGATGAGTACTAAATTTCTCCTGAATAACGGGAATTAAAAATATTTACATTTAATGTTCTAAAATCAAAATTATTAACGTTAGCACTTCAAAAAAGAACCTTCTAAAGTTTTATCTATTTTAATAAGGTGGATCGTTTTATCGTCAGTATGATAATCACTTGATCATTTTCATTTTGTTATTAATATGCAAATTTAGAGATTTTTTATTGTTCCTTATTTTAAATTCGTGTAATGAATCCGACATCCGTAAATTTCAAAAAATTCAAGCGCGATGTAAACTATTATCATGCCGAAGCCATGATGCAAGGCCCATGAACCGAATACTAAATCTGGCGCTGCAGGATGCTAGAAGAAACATGAATGAGTCTAGATTCGGTGAATTTGGAGATCAGGTTCAATGAGCAAGAACCTACATCATTTCAATTAGACCCGATGCCGCTAATATTGCAATCTCAACTGAATTCAAGCAAATCTTGTCCAGGAAAGGCCAAGTGTACCAAAAATGAAGGCTAAAGACCGCAAAATTGTTTGACCAAGTGGGGAAGTTGACCTCAACATTATTATATTAGTGAGATTGTTTGTGGCTTTGAGTCTTACGACGAATTTAACAACTCATTTTTTTGGTTTAGCTGTATATTTAATTAGAATGGTTGTCTTGATCTTTTAAACATTGCTCATATTGTTTCAACTTATATTTAATAAAAGGACCCTAATATAAAATGTGCATGAAATCTTCTATTGTAGCTCTTGAACCCAGAGGTTTACCAGGATATTAGCAGTCATGGCTATATGGCTCATCTTTTACTGATAACCGCCCATTTGAAATAGATTTCCAATGGCTACCCAATTGTAAAATTTCCTTATGCACGTACTTAATGGGAATGCCCAGCAGGAGTCAGACCAATAATTATTAATTTTTTATTTCATTGATAGCGCATAAGAAAAGAAATTGAGAGACAGTCAATAAATTGTAAATGTACCTAGTAGTTTTTTAAGGTAAGGGACGTCACCCAAAAGTTCATCAGTAGAAATATAATTCAAATAAAAGGCAGTTTTAAATGTAAACCTATTATTGTTGAAAGATATAGTTTCTGTAAAAGTAGGTAATTTTTAAATTGTGGAAAACATTATTAAAAACTAATTTTGAATACCTTTTTATTAAATTTGATTTGGAAAGTTATCAAACTTTATTATTTATCATTCAATTTCTTCAAATTCACAAAATTCCGATAATGTGCCTGCATAGAAAAATATAAATACTAAATTATTAAATTCTTATTCGATTAACATGTTTAATACACTACATTTTGAGAAGGTTACCATACGTCAAAATATATCAAATTATTGATTTTTAAAAATTAATTATTTAATTTAATATAACATTATAAAATATTTCAGTTGAAAATAAATTAATTTTTGTAAATTAAAAGTTAAATTTAGTAACTGTTCATTTGTTTAAAATTGAAATCATATTTCAAATTTAATCGAGTTTTAATTTATTTCCTATTTAATACTTAATTTAATTTAATAAATTACGCATTAAATTGTAATATATGACAATATATACTTACCGACAGTTTTAGATTAAAATATAATCTCTAAAAACAAAGTGCCTTAGAGATGAATTCTGAAGACATTGTAAATAAACTGTCGTTGATTGAAAATGAAATTTTTAATCCCTCCTCTGATCTATATTTGGATAATTTACTCGACTTAGCATCGTCTATCTCATACGATATTCACTGTAGCGGAACATGGAAAAATTCCAAACCAATTAAAGCATTTTTAGATCGGTAATCTAATTTATCGAAAAAAATATTTATTTTAAATTTCTTGAAAAATTTAGATTTTCTAATTTTTCCGAAAAAATCTACAAATTACGAGTATCATTGAGTGATTTTGCTGTCATTAAAACTGTTGGGCAAGGTGGGTTTGGTCGAGTGGATTTAGTGAGACACAAATCGACGAAAAATGTCTATGCAATGAAAATTATGGATAAAAGCACATTTGTCAACAATTCCTTTAATGGATTTTGGGAAGAACGAGATATTATGGCTAAAAATTCTAGCGATTGGTTAATAAAATGTTTTTATACTTTTATGGTAATTTGATAAGTTTGATTAATAATAACAGTGAAATGAGCTTGAAAAATAAATCAATTATTTAAAATATAATCAAAATATTTCCATATGAATATAGATTTTTTAATGAAAATATTCAGAAATGTCTAATGAATTTTGGAATTATTGATTGATTTTTGGTGAGAATTTTATTAGATTTTTTAAATTAATCTTTTAATATCGATTATTTTATTAAATTAATTTTAATTTATTGCAATAAATATTTTGGAAATATTTTTTATGACAATTTGATTTATTTCCCCAAGTCAGTTTGGACTACGCGGGTATTATATATGGTAATTAATTTTTATTAATTCGAATTTTCTAATATAAGTATATATATAAAATATTTTTTGTTATTTAATTAAATTAGTTGTAATCAATTAAATTTTTTTATATTAATTATTTTATTATTTATGGATCTATTTTTTAATTTTGATTGATTTATTACAATATAATTATCAAATTATTTTTCTAACGTTATATATAATTGATTAAATGAAATTTAAAAAAAATCAATTTCTACTTTAAGATTTATTAATTTTGATTTTTTTAAATTTATTATCTAAATTAATTGATTATAAGGACTTTTTTGTTTTTCACCTCTGATTTATTTTTATTTATAAAAGACTTATCTACAAAATTTGACTATGAAACAGATTTATTTAAGGTATTCACGAATTTTCAGCACAGCCTTTTTCAAATGATTTAAATCATTACTTATTTAAAAAAATATGAAAAAAATTAATTTATTGTGTAGTTTATATTGTGTAGTTTATATTAAATTATTCCCAAAAAAAAGTTTTCCCAAAAAAATTTTTTATTTCAAATTACATTAGTTGAATATTGATGGTTGGTTTGAGTTTTTTGATAAAAAAAAGTTTCTGCGGCTAGTTTTTGTAGTATTTTGTTTCATGTATTAGTAGTGCTGATTTGTGAACTTTTTCCCAGTGTTCGTGATAATTACTGGTTTTTTTAATATGTTCATTGAGTCGTGATCGGTATATGTTTCTATATGTTTCTCCTGTATATATTGCGTTGCATTTCATGCAAGTGATTTAGTATACTATGTTTTTAGAAAAGCAAAAACATTTGGTAGAAAAATGGCAAAGACAATCTTGACGATAAAGATCTGATGTTTGGGAGTTTTGAAAAAAGCTGTGCCAAAATTTCGTTAATACCACAAATAAATCTGATTAATAGTCAAATTTTGTAGAAAATACATTGTCTTTTAATTAATCGAATTTTGATAAATTTCAAGTTTAAATTGTGTTTTCAATAGCCGTTAGTAAACTTTCAATAGCTCAGTTTTATCAATTACTACTTCCGATATTCGTTATATTGATTATTCTCGATTTTTTGGATTTCATAATTTTCAGAGATTGATATTTCTGTAATTAAATCAGTTCTTGACATTATTCAAGGGGTAAAATTTTGTGGCTTATTAAAATGAAATAAGGGCCCTGTATCAAAATTTAGAAAAGAGATAACATTTTCATTGGTTTGCTTATTACGAAGACAACGCTTGAATGACTCTGTTCCTGAATTATGTTTTAAAATATTCCATTTGCTTTTCTTTTTAACACTGGTTAAATTATTTGAAATATAACTGTGAGAATTTAAGTTTTTCTAAACCACCAAGTTAATTAATACTCCTTTTTGAAAAACAAGGAGCCAATTATTTGTATTAATCAAGAAATATCTGTATAATTTTTTTGATTAAATTCTTTTAAAATCGTTAAAATGAGTTATTAAAAATTACAATCTCACGCTCCTTTGAATTTTTTTGTGGTGTCCACTGAGTTAATAATCCGAATTTATTAGCGCTCATGATTAACACATATTTTTCTCTTTCAAATGGTGTCACGATAAACGAATATCCTTAAATAGTATAGTCAAATCATTTTGACATCTCTACAGGGCCATTATATCCATTGTGTTTAATGCTTAGTTAAGGGTACCAGCAGAATGGAGGTTTCTGTGAATATAATACATATATATATATTTTTTAAATCAATATGAATAATAAAAATTTTCAATTTTTAAACATTTTTTATATTTATTTTTGTAATTATTATTTTTTTAAAATTGAGTATGTACTTATTTTTGTCAATAAAAAATCTGGAAACATTTTTCAGATACCTTAATTTTAGTACAAGGGATTCAAATCTCACTATATTTTTCAAGACTTTAAGTTTTTTATTTATAATGAAACATATAAACGAAGATATACATCCGAAAATAAAATAAATATAATTGATTTATTTATCAATTACACCCAAACCATCACATGAACATTCAAAATTACACACTTATCCATTATTTATAAGCCATTTATTACATAGTTCGTTAACATTACAATTTAAATAGTAAAGTACAAATATTTTTAAATCACCATAGTATTACTGATAATGCAGCAACAAATAAGAAGTGGGTAGAAATATTTGTTCATTTTCAATTGATGTAAATATTTTAAAAATTGTGGAAAGGAACAAGTGCAGCAACAGAGAGGATTTTTTCCACCATAAATAAACTATAGATGTCAGAAAAAATCAAGAGTATGTTGATACTATAAAATGTATGCCGAATGTAAAATTATTGTGATAAATTTTATGATATTTTTGTGGATAATTCAGAACTGTAGAAGCAAATTCATCCAAGTGGAAAATATGCATTCTATTAAAAAAACATTTCAAGTACGAAACAGTTAAAAATAAATTGTTACCCGTATTTATAAATTGAAATACATTTTTAATTTTTTGTAAATAAGTAAAGATATATTTTTTTCAGAAATAACCTAATTTTCCCCACTTTTTCAGGTTAAAAATATTGTCAGCTTACACTATATTAAAAGTACTAATAATTAATAGTTAATAACCATAATCTTATCAATAAATATGCATTTAGATTAATAATAATTTATAATAATAATACCGTATATACTCGTGTATAAGCCGACTCGAGTATAAGTCGAATTGAAAATTAAAGCGTGTTTTTTTTAAACTAAAATTGGAAACACGTTTAAAAGTTGAAGTAAAAAATTTTAATTTAAAGTAATTAAATTGATTAAAAGCAATATGATTAAAAAACTCATTCTCACAAAAGGATTTTTTTGGAAAAAATAAATATGATTTTAGTATGACGCGTGTATGAGTCGAAATGAAAATAAGTCCTCAAATTTAGTACAACATTTTTCAACTTATACCCGAGTATATACGGTAATTCATTATCACAACAATAAATACTTATACGGATCAGTGGTATTCAAACTATGTGCCGTTAGAAAATTAAGTGTGATTCAACGAAGTTTTTAATTTAAATTTATTGGAGTAATAAATTTTTTTCAAATTTCCCAGTTTTTTGCATTGAATTTAGCAACGGATGCGATTAAATTTTTATTTTTAAAATTTATATACATCCTCGCATATTATTTCAATATTTTGTGTGCCGTGAGCTACAAGGTTCGAGTACCACTGATCTAGATTAAAAATTACTAAGTACCAATAATAGTTATTAATTAATAATAATTATTGATTATAATAGTAATAAAAATCAAATTTCGTAAATAGCGAATCGAAAATAATTATGAAATATTGATTCGCACAAACAGTTGCCGGTAAAGTATAAAACGCGTGAAAACAGTGAAATTAAGTCCAACGCCAGTTAATTTGAAATGATTCAGGTGCGCAAAGGTCACCACATTGGCAAATATGTAGATAGGCTGCATATCATTTAAGGTGACCAAATTTCAATCTCACGTTTCAGAAAACGTTCATATAAACATAAATATATACACCATAAATATCAGATGTGTTTCACACAAAATCAATATCAAGATGTGCAATTTTTCGATGTCAAATATGATTTTGATGTTCTATGTAGAATACTATAAAAACTGAATTATATTGAACACTAGTCGGTGAATTTCCTATTTCAGTAAAAACAGTGTCGAATACATCAAATATCAAAATAGAATTAGAGAAACTGGGTAAAAGTTAGTTAGTTTTGTTTTAAAATGAAATGTGTCAAGTTGAAATTAGTTGATCACATCTGATTCCAAATGTGTCAATATCAACTGCCCGATGATATATTAATATTTATTGATAACTGATTGCAAACTGACAAAACGCAAGTCAAATGAGTTTACTAACAATTTAGGAAATGCTATGAAACCATAGATATATTGCGTTGTTGAGCGCAAGTAATCGGCGTTCTAATTAGTCTTTCAATACTATTCTGATAATGTACAAAAACCAAAAGGTAAAATAAAATAGGTCACGAGTATAATAATGATATGACGAACATTGAGAATTCAGGTGATTCCATTTAAATCTAAGTTGCTGCCCAGTTTTTGTTTCTTTAGATTTTTATTTAATGAAAATTTGTGTTACATAGGAAAATTAATTTTAGTAAAATTCTTTATTTTTTGGCCATCATTTTTTGTAATAAATATTTTTTTGAAAATAATTTTGCTAAAAACTGCATTTTAAAGTATTTGTCAATGTGATGAGGTTAATTAAAAATAGGCATGCAATTTTGTCCGTAAATCTAGTGTTAATCTGTTTTTGATATTTCATTTATTTTTATGCTTAAATTAGTTTAAAGTATTTAAAGATTGCTGATTTTTTAAAAAAAATTAAAATTATTGTTTTTATAAGTGCAATTGCTTTTACTTAAGAGTCTTATGATAAGACTTAAAAACAATGAAAGCTGAGAATACAAGTATAATATTTTTACATAATTAAAATTAAATTCCAAAAAGTAAAAAAAATAATCTTGGTATTTTGTTATACGATTAACATATAAAATTACTTTTTATATACAGATTACATTATTATTAAATTATGATTGATTAGAAACTATACGCTTATGCAACCATAGTTTAAACTTTAAAATAGTTCTTTACATTTTCTATTGTTATTGGCTTTGCTTACAAAATTTACTTATTATATAAAGATAATTGATATATATTATATATTTTATTATTACAAAATACTAATAATAAAAACATCTGTAAATATGTAAAATTGGGGCGAAATCGTGTCATTTTCAAGTTTTTTATCACGCGAAACCGTCCTATTAGCCCGTTTACTGGTTTACGCACCACACTGTATTATAGGTGTTATTATACCATGCAAACATTTGTAAATATTCTTATTATGATCATACAACAATATTTCTTAACAAAGCACTTTTCTGGAGCACCTCATATTAGTTAAATAAGGTGTCTCTCTCATGAGTAATCTAGAATTTGTTCAGAGAATATTCATGTCGGAGACATCCGTTTGCGTGCATGATTATATATTATATAATTTCTATAATTTATTTGTAATTATTTGGATTGAAAAATTCCCAAAGCATAAAAATTTTAAGTGAATAGGATACAAATTAATAGCAACTTCACACAATTAATTTGTTTTGCGTGAACATTTGCTCTATTCGATTCGCTGTATGGGAACCTATGAGATTACTTAATAAATTCATCTGTATGTATGCAGCTATGTATGTATTGTTTGTGTGTATCACTATTTGCATATGTGTGTGTGTGCGCGCGCGCTGATATTTGTATGTATCGATTTGTGCATCCAGGTGAGTCAATTTGAAAGTCGAAATAAAGATTTTATCAAATTTTCAATTATTAAATAAAATTATAATTAATTACGATTATAATTGCTGTCGATTGCATACATGTCAGTCACACTTTGTAAAAAAAAATGATAATTTAATCATTGAAATAAATTGATTTACACGTAAACAAATAATATCGGAGTTTGACTATGCTTACATAGATCAATAATATAAAATTCACAATATTCTGAATTTAAATTTGAAAAAAGTTTGAATGTATTAAAGTTAATTATGTTAATCAGTCATTTTTAACTAGCACGTAGTTTGAATGATTCATGCTTGCATTAATCGGGCTACCAAAACTGTCGAATTTTTAAAATAATTTTTCGAATATGCATTGTCTTGAAATTTTAAAATGTTATTGATAATTCTCCATTAAGTAACTTTTTGATGATAATTCAAATTTGGTACTTGTCTGTTAATTCACCCCAATTTTTATTTTTTATTTTATCATTACATATTAACATTTTATTAATTATTTATTTTTTTTATTTGAAATGTTAATGAAATAATTTAACATAGCAGAATGTACTAACAAATTATTTTGCCATTCATTTCTGTAAACAAATAAAAATTGGGGTGAATTAACAGACAAGTTTTAAAAAATTATTACGTAAAATATATTCATCATAGTCGTTAGTTAAATCATTAATTTTGGTTTTTTGTATTTTAATTTAATAACGTGTTTTATTCAAATCTTTACAATGAATGAAAATTAAAAGCATAAACAGATTAATTTAGAATTAATATTATAAGTTTAAACATGCTTTAGATTTGGTGAGATGGCTGTGGATTATGGTTATGACTTTTATTACAGCTCCGTGTTTGCATACCGTGTTTCCTCGAATATTAGACCCGGCCTTATATTAATTTCATAGCCAAAAATCGAACTAGGTCTTATTTTCGATGTATGTTTTATTTTCGCGAGGAAAACCAAAAGTACAAAACACGTTACTTTATTAAACCTCAAGATTTATACAAACAAAATTTTTGTATTTGCTAAGCAAGAGCAACGTACATTAAAAAAACAAAACATTTACTCTAACAGCATCATATTTCATCCTCTTCTGGGACGTCGTCATTACAAATCAAACATCGAAAGCCAGACTATATTTCTTGCAAATGGATCTCTTCTAGAATAAATGGACCAAATCTCTCGTGTTTAGTGATATAACTTTCTTGGAAGGAACACTTGTTGTCCAAGTATCCTGAACGACATCACAATTGACAGAATTATTTACCCATTTCACGGTTTTTGTCAGGTTTGGCTTAATAACGTTTCCATTTTGGTTTTTCTCCATTCTATGTTCAATGTAATCATTAACTTCAATCCGCAAATAATCCTTGAATAGTTTGTTTATGACAAGATCTAAAGATTGTATGTGTGAAGTCATTCAAGCGGGAATCATTATTTGATCAATACTTTTCTTGTCCAGAAAATGAACCATGTCTTTTGTCTGATTAGTGCTGGCCGAATCCCACACCAAAAAACCTCTTTGAGAATGGCAGAATTAATTCTACCCAGTGTCTAATAACGGTTTGAGTGCATCATGATTTTTCCGTTTCAAAAACATAAATTCCTTAAACCTTTTGTATTTTGTCTCGCCTTTTGCAATTATAAATGGTGGGACTTTTTAATTATTTAACGATGTGTCATTTTTATTTAGCAAAAAGTACACATAAAATAGTAAAAATATATAAATTAATTTATAAATTTAAATATACTGTTATAAATAGAGTAAATATTAATTTATTTTATATAAGAATATAATTTATTATAAGGACTTTTTTTGTTTTTCACCTCTGAGTTCTTTATAAGTGACATAATATTATTTTCTTCAAAATTTGACTATGAATCAGATTTATTAATCACTTGAAAAAGCCTGTGCCGAAAATTCTTGAATACCTTAAATAAATCTGATTCGTAGTCAAATTTTGCAGAAAATATTATAATTTATTACGAATAAAATAATTTATGAAATGTGTTATTTGTCGATTTAACAGAATTATTGTTACTCGGAAGACCTCAACTAGCTCCTTAAAACTAATTTGTTTTTTTCTATTCAATTTTTCTTGAAATAAGCAAGAAACTTTTTTACTTTGCAAATTTTATTTGAATTCCACTTTTTAAGAAAAAGTTGGGCTAATATTCAAACGTTACACAATCTTTAGCTAGTTGAGGCATACGTATATTGTTATTTAATATTTCTTTAGTCTTATAATCGTTTTTGATGATTTCATATTTTCTATTTGCATTTGGCTAAAATTAAATCTTGTACGAAAAACAAATCTTGAAGTCATTGGTGATAAATTGTGTTGAATCAGCTTACAAAATATTTTTTTTAAAGCGGCAGTGAACTGGTTTTGTACCTTCGTTAATTATATAAAATATAAACTGAAAATGACGAGCAAGTTCATTTAAACAGGACAATTCCGAACAGATAAAAATATCGGTTTCGATTTGATTAGTGATGCCGGAAAGCCTAACCCAGGGCCTCTTAAACTATGGGTCGTGACCCCATTTGGGGTCGCGTAGCAAAATTTTGGGTTCGCGAGATAAAAATACAATTTAACAGAAAATGTTTTTCAACTTGTAAAATTATTGTTATAAAGATAAAATAACAATTATCGTAGATAAATATATCATAAAATCTTCTAGTTCGGAAAGATTGTTTGTACCTGCATTTCTATTAAGAGTATTGTAATAACTTGAATAACATTTACTATGAATTAGAATTAGAAGATGTTATAGGAATTTTAAAAAAATATAAATTTATTTTTCTTTTATATTTGTATGGGGTCGTCAAGAAACTCGCAATCATAAATGGGGTTGTGAATTATAAAAGTTTAAGAAGCTCTGGCCTAACCGAATGAGTTTGTATGTAGCATCAGTTCATGAATTTAAAATTTATTGCTTGCTTGATGAGGGTGCCAGGCTTATCGTATTTAGCACACCATGTCCATTTGCAATATAATATATGTTTGTGGTTCTTACCATATCCATAATTTAATAAAGCAATTAACACATCTGATTTTTTAAATGCTTTCAATCATAATTTAATAAATTGAAATTTACTGGTAATTATCTCGGTGATAATTTCGTTATGCTATTCCTATCGGTCCATTATTATTATTATTACAAGTTAAATATGTTATTGCAAGTCGCTTTCAGTCTCTAAATAAATCGAAATATGCACATAGTTGATAGCTGTTCATAAAAACATACATAATAAACATAATTCTGCATCCGCCTCTCTTTTGCTATGTATATCATTTCATTGTTTAACTATACTCTGCCTTGATCTGTGCTTCACCAGCTCTTTTCTGCTTGTATACTTTTTAGTCATCACTTTACACTGTTGATGCGCCGATATTTAATCGCCAATCCAGGCAGCACCTGACAACTGACGTTCACAATTCGATCAGGTCAATCACTCAAATCGGAGAGTCAGATTGTGTTATCGATTGTATAAATAGGTTCATTGATTATTATGTGTTTTATTTGTTTGTTTTCGATAATTAATCTCAACTGTAAATGATTTTTTTCTCTGAAGCTAAAACTGAATTCTCATCATACAAATAAATGTTTTTTATTTTTTTTAGTTATTTGATTATAAACTGCTAACTTATCCAATATTTACGATACTGAATATTAATAATTGATTTTATTCGGCTCATTTTAATGATTATTATGTAATGATTATAGAATTATCTTTATTTATCTATTCAGGATTTGAAAAAGCTTTACATTGTGATGGAATACATGCCAGGTGGTGACCTTTACCACTGGATGACTGAATTGGAAGACTTTAGTGATGAACAAACACATTTTTATGCCATGGAATTGGTATTAGCAGTTGAGGTGTTGCACAATATGGGTTTCATTCATCGCGACTTGAAACCCGACAATATGTTATTGGACAAGAACGGCCACATGAAATTAGCCGATTTCGGTACCTGTATTCGAACGAAAAACGGAAAGGTGAAAACAAATTTCCAAGTTGGTACTCCGGATTATATTTGCCCGGAAATTCTTCGAAATACTGGCATACATGATCTTGAAGTCGGATTTGAGACTGATTGGTGGGCATTTGGCATTGTGATATATGAATTGTTTTACGGTGAAACTCCATTCGAAGGAGAATCGACGTCGACTTTGTATCAAAATATCATGAGATATAAAAGCACTCTCATTTATCCTGACGATAAGCCTGCAAAGCCAGAATTTATTGATTTCATGTCGAAAATTTTAACCGAGCCAACAGAACGGATGGATATTACCGGAATCAAGTCTCATCCGTATTTGACCAACAGTGGATACAAATGGAATTTCAGTGATATCCGAGAGCATCAATCACCGGTGATTTTCGAAGTTTCCGGTGAAGACGACACAAATTACATAACATATGATCCCAATGATAGACGAAACAATATCTCCAACAATTTCATCAATAATAACTATTTCAGTGGCGAGAATCTAGCATTCTCTGGATTTACGTTCAATCGCTTTAACACCTATAACTTCTTGGCACACGCTAAAGGAAAATCTACGGGAATCGAAGGGAATATTTCCAATCTAACAGAATTGGAAACGAAACTCTCGGAAGCAGAATTAGCCAAACAACAGTTATCGTTGAAACTAGACAACACAACAAACGAACTGGGAAAAACCCAAAAGAAACTTTCCGATGCGGTTAGGGAACTGAAGGACCGAGAACAATTGATCAATACGAACAAATCCGAGTATGAAAGCAGCATCGACAACAACAAATTGTTGAAAGCAAAAATAGAAAATATTTCCAAACTAATCGAATCGTCAAATCGAGAAATCGAGCAACTGAAATCAGTGATAGGAGAGAAAGAAAACTTGTTAAAAAGTTTAAAGACAGAAAATTGTAATCTCTCCGATGAAATATCCAGTTCAAAGATTAGTTTGAGTACGTTAAAACAAAATTTGTCGAAAGCCCATGAGGAAATAGAGGAAAAAAGTTCACAAATTGATAATATGAAAAAAATCAACTCGTTGTTTGAGGAAGAAAAATCCAAAAATCAAAATTTAATCAATGAAATCAATACGAAAACCAGAAAAATCAACGAATTCGAATTGCAGTTAGAACTGATCAGTAGTCGAGCTAAAGATAATGTATTATTGGATAGCAATTTACAGAGTGCACCGGTTAAAAGTGAGGATTTGGAATTACTGCAGAAAGAAAAGCAGGCGTTAGAATCACGTTTGATTAGTATGATGAATGATTTGAGTAGCATGGAGGAAGAGAAAAATGCTTTACAGCATGATTTGAACAATGAAAAAATACAGAAATCGGAATTGGAAACTATTCGAGATAAATTGTCAAAAGACGTCACTAATCAGAAACTCAAAGTTTCAAGCTTACAAAACCGACTTAACGCAGCAGAAGATCAAAAACGAGTTCTGAATCAACGAATCAATATGATTGAAAGTGAAAAGGATCAAATTGAACAACAGAAGAAAATGTTCGAGTCGATGGTTGAAGTTCGAAAAGCAGAACTCGATGAAATTGTTGCTCAACTCGAAGAGCAAGAAGAATGCTTTTTGGAAAAAGAAAAAAAATTTGAAAACGATAAAAAGTTCCTAGAAACAAATTCAATGAATATTTCCATGGAAAATGATAGACTTAAAGCTGAACTAGTTGAAGTCAACAAGAAACTAGAAGACTTGAAATTGATTGAATATGAAAACGGCTCACTGTGTATGATTAATCAGAAAATGAAAATTGATTTGGAAGAAAAGAAACAACAGATTATGGACATGACCAAAGAGAAAATGGTTCTCACAAATGATTTGGACAAAGTTCAGAAAGAATTACAAAGTGATAAGTTAAAAATTAAATCTCTCGTAACGAAAATCGATGAAATGATGACCAATCCGAAATCCATGCCTCAATTGAGTTCGAGGAAAAAGAAAGAAAAAACTGACAATGATTCTATCAGGAAGATCAGGCAACTGGAAACGGACCTGTCGAAAGAGAAAGTGAAATTCCAGGAAAAACTTAAGGAATGCAACGACACAAAAAATGAATGTCAAACTTGGCAAGATCAATGCAAAGAACTGAAATCGGAATTAGAAGATAAAAATAACATCATCAAAGATTTAATGAAGAGTCTCAATAATGACATGATTCCAAAAGAAAGTCCTTCTGATGAGCTGTCGATTAAGGATAATGAAATGAAAAGTCTCGAAGGGAAATTGGAGATGCTGAAGAAAGGCAAAGGTAAACATAAGATCAGTTGGTTACCGTATTTTGCGGTTTTAAAACCATTCAAATTGGAACTCTATCAAGGAGAGAACGATAATGTACCTTTTCACTCAATTGACTTGAGATCTGTAATGCATATTCGAGAGCCGTCAGCAGCGGAATGCGTACATGTAGATAAAAATCTTTTGCCGCAAATTCTTCAGATAATTTACCAGAAGCCAGACACCGGTGATGATTTCCGCCGGCAATCTGTTATATCAGTAGACTCGAATCGACGTTTTAAAAGTTCAACTCTAACTGTTGATGATGGAAGATCCTCCACCCGTTCATCGATGATTGTGGACGCCCAACCAAATGGACCGATTAATGTGGAGAATCATTCATTTGTACCTATGCGATTCAGATCAATCACAACCTGTGATCTGTGCCACCAATCATGCTCAGATTGGTTAAATCCTCCGCCTGCTCTTGAATGTGGAAATTGCAAGAAACGAATCCATCAGGAGCACTTGTTGTCAGGTGAATACAAAATTCAGTGGTGTCCAGATGCAATAGAAATCTTTTTATTCAAAGTCGAATCGAAAGAAGCGAAAAATGCTTGGATAAGTTGTCTGAACAGTTTGAAGGAATATCAGAAAAAAGCCGAAATCCAAATCGCACCAAACACATATTATCGTAGTGTTCGTGTACCGGGTCGTCATTCACCCGCAATTTAATCATTCCATATGTACAATTTTATATCAAAAGGAAAATTATTTTCAACTAACATCCTCTATTTTTGAAGCTTTATTTTTTCAATATCTTTCATTAATAAATTATTTCACTTTCACTTTAATTTTGGTTTCAACTTGCATCCACGGCTATAGGCACGGCCTGAAATTTCAAGTAATATACAATGAGGAAATTCAAATTTTATTGCCAATTTTAGCGTTTCGGGGTAACCTAGTTTATGGTGACTCGGGCTCAATCACGTAGCTATAAGAAACTCGTCTATCAGCGCTAATTCAATTTTTTTTTATCCATTTACCCTTGCTACAGTGTTGCTCAACTAACACATTGGTAATGTACAACTAGGTGTGAAACTCCTGAGTAGGTGAGATACTCACAAAGCTAGTAAGTACTCAACGAATTTTCTCTGATTGTTGACTGTCGAAAGAAGGTATTAAGTCTCAGTCCTTTCGATAATCCTACTTAATTCGTTTGTGTCTCTTATTATTGATAATATGCAGCTGAAAGAAAATTTTTATGACTAGTAAAATTTTTATTAACTCAAAAGAAGGATACAAAATATTTATTAAAATGAAATTTATCTTGGAAAACACAAGAATAAAATGAAAACAAAATATATAGTTGTACAAAATTCACATTTATAATCAAAAATAAAATTCGGTTATTCATGGTCAAATTAGTATCAAACGCCTGCCGATTTCAACTGGTAGAAACGAACTTTTCACACTGAATTCAGTTAGATTGATTACGTTTCTGTTAGTCGTGGTGTTGACTGCTCCTCGACGCCACATAAGTCTCCTGAATTTTCATGACTTACATTTATGTTTCGGTTTCACAGGGATGATAAGTCTGAGTTACTCGTCGAAAGAAAGATGATGAGCTGAGATAAAATTAGATTGGACAGCTAATTCGAGATTCTGAATCCTTCATTTCAGAGGATCTTCATGAGCGCGGTGTTCTACTTATTTATAAGTACTCACTGGCCACGACTTTCAAATATTAAATTGTCTCGATATTTGACTAATTGGAAAATTTGCTTTCGGAGGTCTTTGATTTGCGATTGATTACATCAGTCTCCTCACCGACTTCTACCGTGCCAAAAAGAGGAGCGAGAGGAGAACTTGAATAGCTACTTGCACACATAACCTGGACAGATTGGTAGCAAACAAAATGCGAAATATTTAGCTGAGACCTATAACGAGGCTTGTACAACTCCAACTTAGATCGTCCAATAAGTCCCTTGTTCAATTCTCATAAACAATCTTTTTGCAAATTTATTTCGGACTGTCTTCAGAAATCTTGGACTTCTTTGTAGTTCTCGCGAGACTCAACTGATCTGAACCAAAAAATGAGATTTCTAATGACAAATAAAAAACAAAAAATTTATATTGGAAAATTATATTCAATTTAAAATAATGATGCTTTGAATAGTACACCGATAACCTTGTTGGGGTTATAAGAAAACATGAATAAAAATAATCAAATTTTAAAATTATCAAAATCAATTAAAATTATGAAAAAAGTAAAAATCTATATTTTTCAGGGGAAAAAGTGGAAAACCGGTGGTAAATTTGATTGTGAAGACGAATAAAATACTATTAGATTGAGATAATGTATATTGAAGGGTCGGGAGCCCAAAAACTAATTAATTAAATTATTTACCGACGAACCCATTAATCAAGAGCCGCCGAGCTGAACGTCAGCTTAATGGGTTTCCCGGAATTACTGAAACGGGCAATAAATTGTCCGAAATGGATTGTTTCCCTAGCAGTAATCCAGATTAATTGGAATCCAAAAACTATAAAAGGAACTGACTACAAAATAAGTGACCAGTTGGTCGAAGAGAGAATCTAACGAGTTGGATAAACTAGTGAAGAACAGTAAACCGAGAAAGAAGTTAATCAGATTGCAGTGACTTATATCGTGATACCCTTAAATCAAGTAAAAAGTAATTGTATATCGTGGTGAATATTTGTCAATAAAGATTTCTTTGTTGGGATTTTGTCTTATTGATTATTGAACACGAGGAGTCGGATCGAGAGACCTATTCATCGACGAATATTTAATATCCAAACAACCTTGAGCTTTGTTTAAATAAATCAATCAAACAACACAAGGCAAGAAGTCAATTATAACTCAAAATCAGAGATAAATAAAATAAACAGAAATAAAAATAAAATAAATTGAAATCAACAACACAAAAATTTAAGAGAAAACTTGCGAAAGGCCAAAACTGCGAAAGACAAAAATTGCGAGAGACAAGAAATTTGCAGGATACAAAGGATTGCAGAAGATAAAGAAAGACAAAAAAGGAATTAAAGAGAAATTTGAAACAGAAATTAAGCAAGTTCAAAGCAAATCAAAGCAACTAAATCAGAGTTACCGATCTCAGAAACTCACCGCAGTAGTCAGTTGATTGTAAAGCTAATTGATCCAAAAAGTGCTATTCTTCCCGAAGGGTCGCAATAAGCACTAAGTTTGATCGATTGATAATTCGTTGTGTCATTTTAAAGTGGAGATAAAGTGTATTAATCAATAAAGTTTATATCGTTTGGAGTTCGTTACTGTTGTTTAAAGCACGCTAGGAGTCAGATCGACAATAATTTCTATTCGAATTCACCGACAACTCCAGCAATTAGTAGCTCCCGATGCGAAACATAGATCATAAATATTTAAACCTAAATCTTCCGGGGTCTATTATTAATTTTTTTCGATTTTTTTTGAATAAGGAAAAAAATATTTTTTTTAATAATTACTCGAAAAGATTCAATATAATAAAATTAATTATTTAATGAAAAAAAGGATTGCATAGGAAACGAAAAATCAATTCTAAGTAACTATATTTTTTTAAAAATAAATCTCATATTAAGTTTGCAAGCTTTTGTTCCGTTTGTCACGACTTGCCTATGTGAATCTGAATTTTCAGTGCTTGTATTAATAAAAACGAAATTGCGGAACCAACTAAACGCTGAACATGACATGCGGTTGACCCTTTAGAACACCGTACCAAGAATACAACAGTTGGTTGATGATAAGCAGCAACAATGTCTCATTAAAGAATTTTTTGCTTCATATATAATTACCTTTTTACTCATTAAATAAAATAGGATTTCATTTAAAAAAAAATAATGTATATCATATTTGTACTTAATAAATTACAGAAATAATGAAGGGTACATGAAATTCTAACTTTTTTACAAAGGGTACAATTACAGCAAAAATTGGAAACCATTGGGTTAAGGCTTCCTTGATTTTTTTGTTCCTCCAACTCTTCGCCTTTTGGTTTCAATTTTCTCACCCAGATAATTGTTGGGGTATCACGAAAAAGCACAGTAAAATCGATAAAACACAAAAATGATAAAAGTGCAATATTAATTTAAAAATTTATAAAAATTCGAAAGTCATATTGATCGGGTGAAATTGGTATAGTTGAACGCCAAATTGAGAGACGAGTCCAGAAATAATAATAAAAATTTAGTGAGGGGTCCATCGAAAATAATATAAGATAAAAAAGGAAATTAATTAAGAAAAATTAATTACTAATGGGAAGCCCGAGTCAATGGGAAGCCCGAGACAATGGGAAACCCGAGAGATGAGGAAATCACAAGAGATGAGGAAAACCCGGCGCATAGACGGAATAATATAGTAGGACAAATTAGCCTAAACAACATTAAACGGGCGCCACTGAGTAACGGAGAGGTTATTATGTTGCAATTAGTAATTTGGTAATGGACCAAATGTTGTTGACAAATGTCGGTCTGGAAAGTAATTATTATTAATAATTTAATAATGTAGAAAATATTGTTGACAATCGTGGGAAAACAGTCTGAGCAGGAGTATAAAAGAAAAAGTCATTATTAACCAGATACGAAAGACGGTCATTATTACCCGATACGAAAGACAGACATCATTAACCAGACACGAAGAGCATATAGTATTAACTAGAGTGAATCGACGTGAACGAGCAGTAACTAGGTTAGTGGAGGAATCCAAATCCAAGTAAAAAGTCAAAGTTGTCTATCAGAAAGGGTGGTTCTCCCTTGGACAACCTACCCTAAGATAATCAGAGTCATACAGTGGTTAAAAGGTGCAAAACAATTAGTGAAATTGTGATTACAAACGTTGAGATAAAACGGATTGATTTGTCATTGTGATAAAGTGCAAATAAAATTATTCTGTGTTGGGTTTGCTTATTTGATTGAAAAAGGACACGAGGAGTCAGAGGGAACCGACTTTCAATAATAATAACCCAACATAATGTTGTTTTTGAATTCATATTAGGGAAGCTAATATAAATTTTATGAATTTAAACAATCTAAATTTTATAAGTAAAGATAAAAATAATTAAATAATAATTAAACAATGATTCAATTCCTCAAAATAACTAAACATTTACTGAAGTCTTTTTTACAATGAAATTTGAATTATTGAACAGATTAAAAAATGAATAACAGGTGGAAATTTAAAATAATTTTGTTTAGAAAATGCGTATAGAATTAATTGTTTTAATCAAAATAACTAAACTGAATATGATAGGCTATTTCAAAGTTTATTTGTACATTTAAAATTGATTTTTTTGCGAAATAACTAAACAATTCTTAAATACCATGAAAATTACAAGGCGCGTCATTTTTCAAGGAAATTTTTATTTAAAAAAATTTCAAATTTAAAAAGTTTTTAATGGTTTTGATATATTAAATAGAGACTAAAATTATAACTTTTACGCGTCCTTTACAAGAGGCGCCCAAATGACTTTCATCCACCGCTTCCAGATAAAGTCGGAATAACCTTAGAAATATTTTTTTCCAATAATTAATATTAATTATATTTTATAAATTTATAATTTAATAACTATATTAGTTCAATACTAAATCCTCTAAAAATTGTCATACGAGACTACCTCACTTGTAGAATTGTAGTAAATTTCTGTGATTTCCAAGAAGTTACGAATGGAATTTCTGTTCCTCATCGTATTTATAACGATCAAAGTTATTCTTTCTATTCCGTCTTCAAATATTGGTAAAACTTTAATTTGTTGTTTTTAATGAAAAAGTTAACATTTGTAAAAGTAAATCAGTGGAACTGTGTGAAAAATGCCCACTTGAAATATCCATGCGATTTCGACATTGACTTAAGGAATTATTTGAATGACACCGTTGACTGTCAGATTTCATTAAGCACTCCAAATAATGGGACCTCCTTATTCTCCATTTACAATGTGACAATGACGGCGGGATCCTCACAACAGTCGTGGTGTCCAACAATGAGCATCGACTTGAGGCCAGCTCAACAAGAAATTGTATTTTTCAAAATTTTTAAAAAGTCAAATTGAATTGGTTTTAGTTATCACTATCATGTCTTGGAACCCTCACCCCCGGCAGCGGTATGCTTCAAGGTTTCACTCGTCTCCTGCTAAAATATGATAATAAAGGAAAAGTTGACACAGATACTATAGTTTCCCTTGGATTACGTTCTCTGACTGGTAATTAAACATTAGGTTCTTTAAAGATTATTTTCTCTTCTTTTCAGACCGAAAGCTTTGCAAAAGTAATTTCTTTTATTATTGATTGTAAAATGGTTTTGAAATTATTTATTATAACTATTAAATTAATAAATGTATTAAATTGGAATGTCCGAGGCACTACATCTTGGCAACCTTTTTTGGCTGCGGGTCAAAGTAAAAAATGGGCTTATTAAGAAGACTATTCGGGTCAGTGGGTATTTTAATAAGCTTATTAATTAAATATCTTCAGATTCATAAAATGTAATTTTAATTCAAAAAGCAATTACAAAATACTTTCAAATTTTATTATTAAACTAACAGCATTGAAATAAATCCTATTGAGTTGTAACTGTGATAAAGTGCAAATAAAATTATTCTGTGTTGGGTTTGCTTATTTGATTCGAAAAGGACACGAGTAGTCAGAGGGAACCGACTTTCAATAATAATAATAACCCAACAATACTTTCGAATTCATTTTTAATGTTCAAAATATAACTCTCGAACATAATTTGATTGTTTTCGTCAATGTTATTATTTTCTTCATGTTGGTTTTTTAACAAATGAAAAATCGTAAACATTCTACTTTTTATGTCAGCTTCTAATAATAATAATAATTCTGAACAAAACATCTTCCATTCCTCGTACATTTTCAAAATTGTGTGGTCATTTCCTTGGAGTCGGAAGTTGAAATCATTATAATGTTTCATAATATCGGTTAAGAACAAGTCTTAAAAACCATTGTTATCTTTGAGTTCGATTCTATTTTCACCGATTTCATAGAGAAATATTTCTATATCAAAAGCATTGCCTCGACTTAACCATCGTTATTCAGCATGTAACAACAAATATCCATATTTAGATTCAACTTCTTCTTAAAAAGATTTAAAGCGCCGATGTGTTAATGCAGATCGTGCAATTATTTTATTTACGATCTTAGTCACTTTTTCCATTACATCCAAATAAATTTTCTTCGTGTATGATACAATGGAATGACAAAAGTGGATGGTCAAGCCCTTTCTCCATTAGTTTAACACATCCTAAATGTTTTCCAACCATAGACGGAGCACCAGCAGTTGTTATGGAAAACAATTTTCTTTTTTCCCTCATTATTGAATTTAGTAAACTCTTGTACTTGAAGGAAAATATCAGTACCTTTAGTTGTGTCATTCATTGAAAGCAAGGATGCATAGTTCTTCATTGATGTTTGAACTATTTATAGATGCAAATCTAATAATAATTGCCAGACTAGCCATACTATTTACATCGGTACTTTCATCGAGAGCAATGCTAATTATATCACTAGATAACAAATCTTTTTTTGACCTTGTATTCAATATTTTCGGTCATATCTTCAATACGATGTTGTACTATTCTGGCTGATAATGGCATTTCTTTAATTCTTTCAATTTTTTGTTTTTTATTTGAAAAATCATCAAATAAGTGTGCAGAACAATCTATAAACGTATTTTTCAAAAAATCGCCATCTGTAAACGGTTTTCCTTTAGTACCAATATTAATAGCTGTAATAAAGCTAGCAGATGTAGCGAATTTGTGAGCGGTAACGAAACATTTTTACTTTTTTGTGATTTCCAAAATTTATTACATGTTTAGAAATATATTCAGATTTTTATATATTTGTCATTTCACTCACATCTTTATGTTTTGATAAAAAGTGTCGTTCAATATTGTAAGTCCTGGAAGTAATTATATCTGTGCACAAAGTACATACCAATTTATCATCGTTTTCAATACATCCATATTCTGCAGTTCACACATCTTGAAATAATATCTTTTTCGGTTTGCGTTTATCCATGGTAAACAATTGTTTTTAATAATTAATAATAAAATTGATAATAATTAACGACAAAATTGAGCGTCGACAATCTCTGTCCAAGTGACACAACAACTATCCGTCTACTGACAGTTTGCAGATTAAGAAAGCGCCAATAATGCGATACACAGATTTTTGGTCATAACAACGAGCACTGGAACACGTGATCCGGCGCATGTACAAATATTAAAAAAACAGAATGATATTTGCGGAACTCAAACGGGTCACTTGAAATCATCAAACAAGTCACTTAGTGACCGGCGGGTCATAGGTTGCCGAGGCCTGCACTACACTATAGTCGTATAGTTTTAAAAAATTCAAGTTTTCTTTAATGAAATCATTATGTAACTCCACGGCAATCAAAAACCTTAGCAATCTCATACTGTGCTTAACGTGTCATGAAAAGAACCTGGCGAATTGGAACATTCATTGTAAGTTTTTGTTAAACCATATTATCTTGAAGCTTGAAACCCAAACTCATATAATTGTTTACCAAGATCACAATCTAAGAATAGATATCAATTCAAACAATCATAAAATATTTTTAAAAACTAAATAAAAAATTCAATTTGCAAATACAAAAATCGGAATAAATTCATAAATTGTTAAAAACTTTTGAATTTGCTTAATTTTGGTTTAGATAAACTTTATAATAGCTTGTCGGTAGCGGAATCATTTTTAACAATGATAAAATCATTATTATTATTATTATTATTATTATTATTATCATCATCATTAATACTATTATTATTTTTTATTATCTAGGAGGATCACTTATAAGATTTGATGGGTTCATAATTTCCTTCATTATCATCTTGTCTATAATCAAGATAAGTGAATAGAATCATTGGGATAAATTCTGAGAGCAAATAGATTGAGAAATTAATCCTTCTCTATACATACATATATGTATATGGATGTGCATATAATACGTTTTAGGTGAATTTGTTATGGAAGTTTAAATCATATTTGTGTTGCATATTGTATAGAAATTGAAAGACTTATTGTGCTCTACAATGATATAAACAATCAAACATTAACACAATTAGATTTCGATATTCCACACAATATATTTAATTACATAGATCTTCTTAAAATATTAATAACAGTCTTTAGTAGTACGAATGGAGGACTCCAGCGCACATTGACATCAATAAAGGCCTAGGTCATAATATTGGATTATTTTTTATTGCAATAAAGTAATTCAATGTGGCAATAAATTAATTAAATTATTTCATGTATTATCAAACTTAAAAAATATTTCAATGAATTCCATCAAAGTGGTAAATTATTTCGTCAAATCAGAACAAAACAACAAAATGTCACACTGAATTACAACAAATTAAAAATAAAAACAATATTAACGCAAATAAAGATTATACAAAGCGATTGAACGATAACAAAGAAATCAGAAGAATAATTCATTCCATCTTTGTTCCTATTTTGAGGTTATTTTCTAACCAAAACCTCTCCCACTTCAAAAAGTCTTTTACCTCTCTTGTTTGCATACCCATTCTTCATTATAACCGCTGCTCTTTCCGCATTGAATTTCACCCTCAAGTGTTGGAATCGATTTTCCCATTCCTTATTCTCTTGATTCTACTTAAGAAATTCTTTTAATGTTTCATCATTACTTTGTAAAGAGAGAGATAATTGTCTTAAATATAATTTATATATTCGTTCCTTTTGTTCATTACTACCATCATCTACAAAAAGTGACTTTTCATAAATAAGATAAGTCCCCAATATTAAGTATCCTTTGGTTAAATGAGTCCAAACTTAAGCAATAATAACTTCAAAACATTGTCTAATTTCTTCTTTATCAGTTAATTATCCTAACATAAATTGGCAATATTCAAACCATATTCGTCGTTCTATTATTATTATTGATTTTACTGTAAATTTTATGATCCTTTGTACAGTCTTCGTCAAAATGTCAGGCTTGAAAGCATAACTAGAGTCCAAGACAATAATATTCCGAAGTTGTGTAGTTTTTTTTATAGAAATCTTCAGTTGTAAGAATGAATAGAGCACGTATGAAATCTTTGTCTGCATTAATAGATTTTTCATCATTGATCAAATCAATTCACACTTCAGGGGACAATGGATAATAAATATGCATAGTTTCTCTTGCTTCATTCATTTTTTCTGAATGTTTTAGTGCATTAATTAACTTCCAATCAGAATCATAATCAAGAGGATTTTTTAAAACATTTTCGCTATAAGTAGTAGGATGTGAGCTCGTCAGATACAAACCCCTTTTGGTTTACATAATTATTACATAATATCTGACCTCTTCCACGCTGCTACTACCTGGAAATTGACCTCTGTTCACTCAGTTGCTACCTAGTAATTGACTTTCGTCCAGGTGACCTCATGATTACGTCACATGACCACTGGTCAGTCCCAAATACACACTTATTAATTAACCCTTATTATGTCACGTAGTTGTGGACCAACACACCTATTACCTAACTGTTATTATGTCACGTAGTTGTGGACCAACACACCTTCTAGCACCTTCCACACACCTACCTTCTAGAACCTTCAACACACCTACAACATTCCACACACACGCCTTCTAGAACCTTCCGCACACCTACCACATTCCACAAATCTACCTTCTAGAACCTTCCACACACTTACCTTCTAGAACCTTCCGTTCTTAAACCGTTCACACACACATCATCGATACGCACCGATCAGCACCGATCAGCGCCAATCATCGTCAATCAACGCCCATCATCACCTACAACTACGTCTACGACTAAGTCGTAGACCTAACAAAATCACTCACTAGTACTATTCATATTATTATTATACTGCTTACTTCATATAAATGAAAGAGTTTCGTTTACCTCATTGATTTATGTTAATTGCATGTGATATATTAAAAAATTAGGTTTTCATCGCCCAATCATCGCCTAAAGCGCCTACAACTACGCCTACAACTACGCCTACAACTACGTCTACGACTAAGTCGTAAACTTAACAAAATCACTCACTAGTACTAATTAGAATTTTATTAATACAACAAGTTCTTGATTCATATGAATTGAAATGATTCTGCTTGGAATCAGCCAATCGAGAAGGTTGAACGATCGAGATAAAATTTTTGGTTTATTATCATTTAATTTTGAGAAAGACTTGTCTCAATAAAGTTCCACTCCTCGAAATTTCTCTGGCTTTACTGATTTTCATCGGTTATCTGATCCGGCTTTGCGCTATAAGTCATATTTGAGGTTTTGACATAAAGAGCAGATTGACAATTATTAGAAAAAGTCCATAATTTCTTCAGAGGAGACAATTTGGGATTTGAGAAGATCCATCAATCTTTTACAACTCGATTGCTGAAAATCGAAATGTTTCTCCAGCGGATCTAATTGGCTCGAAAGAGCATCATTTGAAATAGTTTTGTTTTTCATTTTATTTTAAATATAATATTTTTAAAACAAAATAAAACTTTTCTATTGTTTTATTTTGAATTTGAAATTATTCATAATAAAACTTTAATTGAATATTATCAAAATAATTTTTAATCAAATTAAAAATCAATTTATTGGCTTTTTAGAACCCGCTACCAAAATAATAATTATAAACAAATAGAAACCACGGGAGCCCAGAGATAACTAATTTGGTTTTGGACAGAGATGTCAGAAATGCCAAAACCAATTTAGTTTTAGGGTGACTTGATTTACAAGATGAGTATAAAAAGAAAAGGCAGATCAAGAAAAATATATAAAAAATTACAAAAATATTTCGAAATAAATAAAATAATTAAAAAGCCCTAAAAATTGCGAAAAATCGCCCATTGGTCGCACACAGGCACAAAAACACTATATATACTGCAGTCATTTTCACAATTTTTAGACTGTCTTAGACCTTTTTTCAGTCAGGAAACTACTAGACAAAATATTTTTATACATTTTTAGACAAACAGTGAATCACTTGTAGTCAAAATTTTTATGCCAATTTATGCCAATTTTTCAAATCTGGTTGCATGACGGTGGATTGTAAGTACTGTTATTTTTTGTGTAAATATATATTTCGGAGTTAAAGTTTTGATTTCATTCTGGATGGTCGTGGAATCTTTTGGTGCCACTGACAAGTCCCCCTAAAATCTTATTTATAATACGTATTTGAATAGCTATCAATGGGACGGATCGCGTGCCGGCTGGTGGATTAAGTTCCCTAGTTGTGCTCGTGGGTTGTGTCCCGTTGAAGCCTCGGTCGTACGCAGTAGGGTCTGGCAATTGCACAGGACCTCCACGCAGTGCATCGTTGAACGACTCGTAGCGGCTACTGAAAAGTGGCCGGGGCGAGCAGAAATCTAAACTCATGGGAAGTGCGACTTTAGTTAAGCGGGAATAAAGTTTTGTAGGGAAAATTTAAAATATTTACGGAAAATTAATTAAAAATCAAGTAGGAAAGGATAAGATAGTATAGGAATGTAAATTTGAAATTATCTTTTCCAAAAGTTGAATGATCTAATCTGACAGAAGAGAGAAATGTTTATTGAAGTGTTCGCAGAGGGTTGTAATTACTTAAAATCATGGGAAACGTACCGGGAATTAAGGAATGGTTGATCAAATTTTTTATATAGGTAAAGATAAAGGTAAACTAGGACAAATGTAGTCGATACCGGGATTAAACAAATGAAATAGGAAATTTACCAAAAAATAAGGGAGGAACGCTGCCAAAATTTTTGAAAGATACATTTATAAATACTGGGTAAAGATGACAAATAAGTGTGGAAATTGTAGGAATAGACGAGTAAGGACCAGGATATAGAAAGAGAAAGACGTAAGACCTTCCATCGGCAGTCCAGAACCCGAAAGTGAAAATATCATGAGGAGTAGTTCTAGCAATGGAGCTCACCTGCTCATGAATTTTCAACCTCTATGTACAGTACCAACATTGTAATCACCATGGGTACATAGGAGTGATAGAATAATAATCTTGCTGGCGTTTAAGGGGTAGTCACACAAAAACCCTAGAAAAAATAAATAAAAACCAACCCTATTCGCCAACAGCATCATATTTTGTTCGAAATTTGATCCTGATCTCATTTTAGGCTCATTAGACTCTTTATTCATAGGTTTTGACATTAGAATCGACATTTTAATGAAAAATCAACCTAAAAATGTTGTTCTTTGGTCGAAAACTGAAGTTTTGTTCATAATTTGATCGTAACCCATCTTTTAGACATATTGGCTCACTAGAAAGTTAATTCATAGATTTTGACATTAGAATCAACTTTTTAATGTAAAATTAGCCACAATATGACAAAAATCTGACTTTTTGTTCTAAATCCGACATTTTTCTAATAAAAAACCATCATACATACTCTGAAATCATGGGTTTTGGGCCCAGAATCGGCTTTTAGACCAAAATTAACCAAAAAATGATGTTTATGATTAAAATCAGAATATTTATACAAATGTTTTATAAAAAAATTGGCTACCACATCTTTAAAATAAAAATTCATAATGGCGACTTCATTTAAACAAAATCTATCGATGACATAATACGACCTTGACCCATGTAAGCTATGATATAATAATACATGTTGTTACGCAATCAATTGTGTTATATGAAGTCTGAGTGTTATATAATCATCATATAACCAAATATACTATGCAAAACCAGACGATTACATAATAATATGTGAATACGTCACCATTGTCACCATATACTTTATTAAAAAATTTACCTGTCAGCCATTTTAAAAATGGCTAATTCATAAACTTAACCATAATTGTAATTGGTTGTTCATTAAAACTTCTATTATAGAAGTTTTTAATGAACTGAATCAGGTGTAGTACATATAACTTTTCAAAGCCATGTAACTTATAATCATACGACCTGTGTGTAAATGTCACATATGTCAAATCTCACAGTTAATCTAAATTTGCACTTTTAAATTGTTGAAAACTGTTTTTGTTTTCACGATCATATCAAATTTCCAAGAATTCAGAGTAAATTTGCCAATAAAATCTGTTCACCATCGTGGCCATCAAAATGCATATCCAATTGAATTATTCTTTACCTAAAATATTCCAAATTCTCTTGCAATGCTCATTGGTGTCATTGGTATTTCGCAAATGTCGTCATATGGTGAATCCAGCTCAAGATCATTACCAATTCGTGGTATTTGTTACTTGATGGGTTCTCTTGACAGTCCCACAACAATACTACATAATTCCGGCTACGAAAATGTGAAAAAATTAGTTTTATTAGTCATCCGTTTTTCCAACGTTTTCGTGGGTTACTGGGTTTTGATATTTGAGACTATATGGTTGTTACCCAGGCAACCCCATATAAATGTTCTTTTGCTTACCACTCGGCACCCGTTGCTAGGCAACGTTGGAACTGTGTTCGAGTGGGTAGATCGTCCGCAAAAAGTGAGCGCTATTACTAATGCTGTAATTGCCCGAACGATCTCTGGGTTCAACGAGCTGTCGGTAGGATACTTGTGCTCGCTTTTGATTATCAGGTCCCCTTTATGTCGTAAATTTTATCATTTGTGTCCATCAAAATCTTTGAATAACGTTTAAATAACGACAAATATATATTTTAAAAAGGAAACAACTCATTTGATACGTGCAACTACATATTTTGTGAAAGAAGCAATACATTTTTAATGAGTCGGCTGAGTGTTATTTAATATTCTAGCGGCTCCGGCGCTTACCTCGCTCCTTAAGTCCGTGTCGATAGCCGCTTGCAGTTGGTGTTGTTTTTGGAGTCGTTGCCGTCTCTCGTAGGCCAGTTAGGCAGGGGCAAATACGAGGAGATATGTCACTGCCGCTCCCTCTTGGCAGGCTGACAGTGCCACTTCTAACCCCTTTATCTGGGTCCTCAGGATTTGGTTCAATTGCCTTTCTTCCATCCAGACCTTTTGTGCTGCCGTGAGCCTTTGATAAATCAGCTTGGCTTTCTTTGGTTCCACCCATGTGGCTTTTGTCTGCTGAACTTCTCTGGACAACTGGATAATTTGTTCATAAAAGTTTTTGTTGATTGTCCTCGCGTGCTCCAATTCCTTCTGTAGAATTTTTAGGGGTTCCATCTCTGTAAATAATGCTATCAATTTTTGTCTACTAATCTCGAGTTATTTAATTAATCATACAAATACTTATAGCTTTAGCCAAACAAACAAACAAAATAAAAGACTCGTGGAGAGTAACTAATTATTTATTTAACTTAAAATCTATTTTCGTTAATGTTCTTTAAATCCGTGGTCGAGATCATTAATTGGATTGAGGACCTGGATGGTATCTCTCATCACCTTCACCAGGGGTCGGCTGAGCGTGAAGGCACTCACGATACACAAAAACCGGTCGTTTTGTGTTCCGGGTACGGCTAGCACGGATCATTGGGGGAACACCGACATTAGTTTCCATTCGCCCATCAGCACGATCACGAGTGGGGCTGTGCGGCGGTGTATACCCATCGGTATCCGCAATTCTGCCAGCCGCTATGTCCTCTTCGACATTTGAAAGGTATAGACTGGCCCTGGCTATTTGTAGATTGACTTGACGCTGGTGGTCCTCGACTCGAGAGAGGAGAAATCGTGCCTGATCGTATATTTCCTGGGCCGGACTCTGACCACTTTTTCGTCTGCCCGACACAAACAGTTTCTCATTATCTTCTAATGGTTGTAAGGCATTTCGTCGGGGCTCTCTCGGTTGGGGCACAGTGCTGTACTTGTTCCACCAGACTTGTCGCCATTGATCGGCAACCTGCGTGGGGACACGGATAATGGCTCTCGATTCATCTAAATAAACTCCAATAAACATTTATTATCCAATTTTCCGGGTCATCTGACTATTCGGAAGTTAACTAGGGCGCGTCGTTCAACGCATTTAGATATTGAGTAGGTCAGTCAAAGAATTTTTATGAGTATATCTTCCATAATTTTTTCTTTACTCAAAATCGTCTATTGTTTTAGTTTCTTAGGGAATCTTGTATGCTTAGCAATAAAAGAAAGAAAAAAAAAGTTTAAATTTTTGAAATGCTACGACATCTTGCATTCGGATCCTTACAGTCATCATTTATTAAGACAGAGATAATCGAGTGGGAAACCAAACAGTCAAACATCCTTTCAATCTATTTTCCCATAAATAAAATATATACTCTAATGTAAACCTATTTAATCCTAGTGGTCCATTTCATTATTCTGGCACATTGGTTTAACCTAATTCTAATGATAAATTTCACTGTTTATGCATTCATAAATCCATCTTGAATTTGTTTTAATTGAGCAATAAGTTACATTACCCTGGTGTATAAAATTGGTTTGATACTGATGGAACATGTTATTTGGTGCATTTACACATTTTTCCCAAATTTTATTTAAGTCCCACTAATAAATTGTATTACTTTGGCTCACAAATTTAGTTTAATACTAATACAAAATTATGTTAATTTTTGCGTTTACAAATTTTACATAAATTTTATTTAAATCTAGATAATAAATTATATCACTTTTGCACATCAATTTAATTTACTACTAACGAGTAATCATGTCATTTTATGCATTTACAAATTCTGTATAAATTTTATTTAAATTTCAATAATAAATCATTTTACCTTTGCGTATTCCCCTTTAAGTTTAAATTAATTTATAGTAATATATCCATTTACTTCTACATTTTACAGTCAAACTCGAGTTTGTTAAAGCTCAACAATCAATTACATTACTTTAGCTCTTTGTAATTCAACATAAGACGGATTTAACTCCAACTATAAATTACTCTATCGTCATTATGACCTGAGATGGAACACTAGGTTTGGGATAATTGATTATGGTGGGGTATTTCTATAGAAGAAAAAAAAATACGAAATTTCGGAATTAAATGATTTATATATAATCGGAATGATGATTGTCTGAATTTTTTCTCCTTTGTGGATGGTTGGGGATAATCTGTGGATTCGGGGCACATCTGTCCTAACACTCAAAATCGAACTTAAAATTGTGAATACAATTTCTAAGATAACTTACCCGTATGTAATACTGCATTGTTGTAAGCCGGATTAGGCTCTTCGTGTCCGCATTGTTCAACGGGGATTTGTGCTCGTTGTCGTGACATATTGAGGTTTGAATGATACTGAACTGTTTTTGCAGTCGGTCTAACTTATAGGAGATGCATGTCGATCGGGTTAGAAAATTTTTAGTTGATGCACCCCTTCTGGATCCGTGTCGGTGTGCGTAGTCAAACGGTTTAGTCGACCTCCTCACTGTTTTTCTAATGGTGTGTATACCCGCCGTGACATTTCAGTCGTCGATTTATTAGTGGTGGGTGTACGTGCCCTTAACAGTAAATAATCGTATTAACTAGATCTTATCGATTAATTCTTTAGGGATTTATGTGCACCGTGCATTTTCTTGTCTACTTCATCTCGTGGCATTTGAAGAAAAAAGGTCATGCTGATTTCCCCTTCTCCTGGGTTTATTCATGGAATCGTGTTTATTAAATTTCGCCATTCGCCTTTGAGTTAGATGGGATTTCACTATTGACGTTAATATCGATCATAATTTCCTTTTAGGAGAAACTATCGGGAAACGGCCTGATTTGGGAATTGACACGCAACGGTAAAATATCTTCATTATAAATCTTAAATTGTGAAAGTATTAACCCTAGGTCGGCTCTATTTGTTTCTGGATTTCTATATTAATCAATCAAGTTACTGGAACTCTCCCTTACGGTGATTCGGGTGTATTGGAGGATCAGTACGGTTGAAACCATAGTGATAGTGTTGGGATTTTTATGTCGTCGTCGCGGGTCTCATATAATGCGGTTTTCAAGTTGAATCATTTATTTATTGACGTCTTTTCGATGAAGAAACTGATTGTGACTATTGTGGAGTCATCATGTATTTGATAAGTAAATTTATTAATTTTTTTTTCTCTGTAAATTTTCGATTAACAGTATAAAATTAACCTGATGTATATGTGGAGTTTGGCGTGTAATATATTTTCTCCTTTTGTTAATTTTTTGTTATGATTTTATTCGGGTAATCTACATTTATTGTTCATTTTTATAGACAAGCGACTTTAGTAACTTCCTGAGTGGTGGTTTTATTGTATGGTGCTAGACTCTGGGATACTATTCACGTGATACTCTTGTTATTTATGAGTAGTGATTCGAGTTTTGTCTCGGAATTTAATACGTTAGTTAATGTGTTCTGAGAAAACTTTAACACGGATGCACATTTGGATTTTGGGATCTTTAGCGCTTTTATATGCTCCTTGGGAAGTTATTTATTTGGGAGTGAATTCTACTTAACAAACTCTTATCATTTTTCTGTGGAGGGTCTTCATCTATTTACCATAGTATTGGATTAATGAGCGTGTTAGTTCCGTTAAAGTTCTTTATATTTTACTTTAGAGCTTATGATACTTCGAGATTTTATTTTTTATCATACCTAGTTATAATTTTTAGTACGACATTTCGGAGTTTTATTCCTATTAAGGCTCTTTCAATGACTCTAGAAAGTTGAGTAAAGTCTTTACATTTTAAATATGGCTTTTCGAGGGTTTGATTTTATTGACAACTCCTTTACTGGAAGTTATAGAATCTTTGTATTTTGATCCTAATCCTTTTGTTTTATTAACGCGTTCTTTTAGCAGAAATCATTGAGAGTAATTAGAAATCATTGAGGGTAATTTAATTTATTTAACAGGTTCTTTAATGACTTTTAGTAAAAATTTTGTAGTATTTAGTTTCATTAACAAGTCTCGTAATATTTTAGCGAAATTCTTTACATTATGGGCATAGCATTTTAGTTCCGTTAATAAGTTTCAATACTTTTAGTAAAGTTCTTTATTTTATGAGCATAGCATCGATTTTACTATGGAAACTCCCGTCACCTTCTCTTAATTGATCCTAAGTGCGTTTGTGTTTACGTTATAGTTAATGAGTGCCCACTGGACTACTCGTGTGATAATTTTGAGCCGTGTGTGAATATAATTTTAAGTCAATTTTATAGAAATCGAGAGACGAGGAAATAGCCAAAGTCCACTTCCTTACCCCTCTCTTCCCCTATACGGAATAATATTGACGTTCCAACCCCTGCGTTCAGCACGCCGGAGTCTTCACGGGCACGAATCATTGGCGATATTCCACGCACTTACACAAATTCGAATAGTCTGTTAGATTTTAATAACTTGTAGTGTGTCTTTGGCTGTGGGCCGGAAAAATTTCGACAACATAAAAACAAGTTTATGCTATTTAAATATTTATTAAAATAGAAATATAATGTATCGATATCTTCAACATAACAAAATATCATAAAAAATACCGCTCTCCCCACGCCGACACCCAAGCAGAGCTCCATTGAGGTTGCGAGGATGCAACATGGAGAGAGTTATTTAAATAAAAACTCTCACTTACATCGTGTAAATAACGTTGAAAAATGATCAAGTTTGAAAAACTGATTTAAAACGATTAAAATTGTGTAAAAATGAATCGGTATATATCACTATTGTACGACCCTAACCTTGCGTGTTTTTTTTGATTTAGTAAAACAAAATTTGACCTTGGAATTTTTTGGTATATTCTAATCTTTAATTTTATTATTTTTAGATTTTATTTGACAATTTTTTCTTTAGATTTTTAATTGAATTATTTGTAATTCAAATTATTTGATTTTTATTTCATTTTCATGAAATTTCGCATTTTTTAATAAATTGTCAAATTTCGGTCAAAATCGTTGGGTTTTCGTGTTATGTTTATATTTATTTCGTACGGATCTTGTTGCGCTTTGTTATTATTTTAATTTATTTTTGTGTTTGTAATTTTATATTTAATTGTTTTCTTCCTCGTATTTTGATAAGGTTAATTGGTGTTTTAATAGGTTTGAATTTAAATCTGCATGTTATATTTGCATGTGTGTTACCGATTCATTTAAACATTTACAAGGCCGGTTGTGTTCTGGCCCAACAGTTTTCAATAGTTTCTCAAATTTTCTTCATTTTTCTTAAAATGCAAATCCACATTAAGGGTGAAGGAGTTTCAAATGCTTTAATTAGTTTTTCTCTCTATCCATATTCAGATTTATCTCGTCATATGTAATGTGATGGAGGTGATAAATTTATTTTAGAAGTTTATTATGAATACCAAACGGTTCATTTAGTTTTATAATTTCTATATAATTGACGAATTTGGAGATAAATTTCACAATGTTAATAAAAAATTAAACATAATTTGAAAATAAATAATTTTCAACAAACTCCTCTTTTGACTTGCACACTAACCTATATTATAGACAGCGCTGGCTCAACAGTTGTGCATATATAAATTTTTACGCCCCCATATTATTTCTTAAAATTTTTAATAATAAAAATACTGGGAAAAATGTATTAATATATTTATTTAAAATTTAAGAATTATTTATATTTTTATTCGAGCAAACTTGTCAATTAACTTCTCTGCATTTAAATTTTTCGCCATTTCACGTTCAATTGACTAAGTAGTGGCCAGGCATCTAATCGTTCTTGTCTCATCGTAGAGCGTATATAGGTTTTAATTAGTTTTAATTTTAAAAAACTCTTTTCAGCGCTAGCCACTGATATCGGCAAAGTTAAAATAATTCTTTTTAAAATAATTCGACTATAAAAACATTGGCCAAAGATGATGCTAAATTATTTGAGCATATACATTCCAATATATTTAAAGGAGTGTAGCAGGATTCTTTAATATGATTTTTTAAAAACCTTAATTCATCGTATAGATCGGAACCTGATAAATTTTTTGGTCACTCATTTCTGCATTTAAATTATAATGAAGTTCAAATTTTGTTCTACTCCTGAATCAACGTAAACCTATCATTTGATGACACAATTGCTTGATCACGAATGTTATTAAAAAATTGTTCTTAAAATTTTGAGCTGCATCATTGATTACTTCATCTGGGTACTAATAATCGAATTGCCTTTTTCTGCGACGATGTTTTTTATACAAATTCTGAAAGTCATACTTAAAATAAGCAAATTATTAATATGAACATTTTATAATTTTTAATATTTTTTAAAATAATTTAAATAAAATTTAAAAAAACGTAAAAACATTTAGGTCAATTTGCCGCCTCTTAATCATGCCACCCTATGCATCTGCCATACCTGAATGGCTCTTAAGCTGACGCTGATTATAGATGAGTTTATTCTCTGCAAACATGTGCATAACAGATTGAATCTGGAAATGGTACAAACTCTATCCTATGATGATAATGTATGTTCTCTTAAATTTAAGCTTATATTATGACTGATGCTATTAACTGTCCTTATTGTCATTTGGTGTAATTATATTTGAGAATATAAAGATTTTATGAATATGGATTTAAATATCAAGTATTTTATCATTCATTTGCAAATTCTCAAACAACAGTCATGCGATGCTGCTTTATTTGAAGGATTGAAGGATATTTCTATGATTTCATTGAAGTTCCTCATCGTATTTATAACGATCAAAGTCGTTCTTTCTGAATCGTCTTCAAATATTGGTAAAACTATAATTTGGTTTATTTAATGAAAAAGTTAACATTTGTAAAAGTAAATCAGTGGAACTGCGTGAAAAGTGCCAACTTGAAATATCCATGCGATTTCGACATTGACTTAAGGAATTATTTGAATGACACCCTTGACTGTCAGATTTCATTAAGCGCTCCAAATAATGGGACCTGCTTACTCTCCGTAAAAAAACTAATTATGGTAGCACCGAAGTCAGATTGGTGTCCAACGTTGTTCGTTGACTTAAAGCCTGCACAGCCTCAACCTGTATTCTTTTTAAATTATTTTACATATTAAACCGGAAATATTTTTAGTTAGAATTAAAATGTGGCGGTTCAATCAGCAGTGATTCCAGTTATATTCGAGGATTTGCTCAAATGGTCCTGAAATATGATAATAAAGGAAAGATTGATAGGGAAACGGTGGTTGCAATAGGAATACGTTCTTTAACTAGTAATTGGATTTAAGTTTAGGTTCATAAATAATTCATTTTTTCCTTACAGGTCGAAAGCTTTGCAATGGTAAAATTTTATTATTAATTCAAAAGACCTTTTGTTAGAATTTAAATGCAATTTACAACCTTTAAATGCTAGATAAGTCTATAGGTTAAATTCTTTTTCATTTACTTTATTAATTCATTGTTTTATTATTATTATTATTATTATTATTATTATTATTATTATTATTATTATTATTATTATTATTATTATTATTATTATTATTATTATTATTATTATTAAAGAACTACAGAAAATTGGCTTTGATTTAAATAAAAGAAAACACTAATCCACAAATATATATTCCACTACAATATATTTCGACATAATCTCTGTCATCGTCAGGTAGATGAAAATAAATGTAAAATGTTTTTTTATTTAGAAGTTTGAAAATATTTTATTTAAAGTTTATTTAAATTTTGTTAAATTTAGATTTTATAAAATTTATAAAATTAGTTTTTTAAAATAATCGGAATTTATTTAAAACAGAGTTTGATATTTTTAATGAAAATAATTTTTAAAATTTAAATGAAGAAATTTGTTTGAATAAACCATTTTAAATCAATATAGTTTTAAGTTCAAAACTACCTGATGATGACAGTGATGCTATCGAAATATATTGTATTTGAATATATATTTGTGGATTGTTGTTTTCTTTTATTATTATTATTATTATTATTATTATTATTATTATTATTATTATTATTGTTATTATTGTTATTATTATTATTATTATAATTACCATTATGTTCCAGGATCTCCACCAAAATTCGATAGATTCCTATTCTACGCCATCACCTTTGGATTTTATAATAACTTTCTTTTTAAAGTGATGTATATTCTAGTTGGATGCAATGTTAAAAATTCCGAAAACATTTTATGTGGAATATAACTCCTTGCTCATTAATATTATTTATGAAAAGTATAAAAAATATAAATATTATCACACTTGTTTTTAAGCATATAAAATATATATTTTATCAAATATAAATGAAAAGCCAACTTTTTAGATATCAGCTTTAGGAAGTATATAAAATTAATTATTGTAATATATTGTAATGTGATGTAATTGTATTGGAATATTTCATTTATTATATTACTATATAATGTTTTGTTAAACATTGTAATTAATATGTATGAAGACCTGCATGTTTGATTGTTTAAGCTGTCTGCATATATCACAAAAACCTAACAACAGGATAATTCAAAACCTGACGCACACCAAATAAACACTATAAATCTAGAGGAAACCCGAAATAAATATTAAATAAAATATACATAAATTGCACCAAGATTAGCAAGAATTTACACATAAATAACAAATTAACATCACATTTAATCAAAAATTCACAATTTGTGAAAAACCAGCAAGAAATGCGTCACAGTGATCGAAAAACTGACTGGTAGAAACTATTGAAAACCCCTCACCTTAATGGAACAGTACGTGAATAAACTGAATATTAATTGATAAACACTGGACAGCGAAAGCAAAGATCAGGGCCTTGGCGACAACTCTGGCAGCTTGCCAGGAGGGGCTTGTGGTGGCCTATCTTCTCGTTTTTGCAATCGCTCAAATGACCTATCTTGAAGATCAAACGGAGAAACACTCAATACAAACACCCGCGATCGTGAAGTGGAAACACCCAGACAGGGACAAGTAAGCCCGTAGGTAATGACAGGTGAAAAATAGTCAGGGTGAAAATCGAGAATCTCGAAAATTACCATGTACATTAAACATTTAAGAACTCAATTTTTTGTAGATAATAATAAATGTATCTCGTTCATTGAAACTGGTTAGAAACCTTTAAATAGATAATCAAGCGGACTTAACAAATGAAGGACCTAGGAAACAGGAAGACGGGCAAAGCCATTCATGGCAGGCCACTAAACCCAAGGTTTGTCCTTGAAACGGAGCTCAACTTTGACGGATGAACCACAGGACCAACACTACTTCGCAACGGGTGGCAATGGTCATGGACCACCATTTCTCCAGGAACCTCTGTACTAACCATTTAGCACAATGAATAAAAACGCTTTTGGTACTGAACACAGCAAAACTATGAAAAATTTATTTACAAATTCATTAAGCAAAATTATACGTTTATTTTCACTGATTTGAATTCGAATTTTCACTTAAATTTGATCATCTTTCCAAATGTGAAATTCCGATATTTTATGCGACAAGCCGGTAGTGAAATGCTTTACAGTACACATCTGGTTGTTGTCCCTTTTCTTTCCATTCTTTTTTCTCATTTGAATTGGTTCATATGCCAACAATAATAAAATATATTATTTTTCATAGATTTTTGCTATTAATTTTTTGTCAATATTAAACTAATAGTTGTGTAAGAATTTTATTATTATGCAAGTTTGTTCTTTATTTTCTTTTCTTTAGAGATTATTTCCTGTACCCAAAAAGACTTTATCCATGTTCCGCCAAATCCAAAGAACTATGAGAAGCTTCGTGCTGATGATTTTAATATTCATTGAACCATATTTATGCTCTCCTTCTGCTCAGCTTGGTTAATTTAATCATTCAACATTTGCTTATAATTGCTTCATTGCAATTTATAGTCATAGATCAAAGCAATTGCCTTGATAATGTGATTCTTACGACTCCATGCAGGGCGAAAATCTATGTTAAAGGACCAACAACAAGGAATCTTAACTGTACCCTTAAATTAACGCAAGAAACTGTCTCTTCTGTCACAATGATAATAACAACTCTTAAAGTCACCGAAAGAGAATCTAGCAAATGTCCTCTTTTCTTTATGCAATTTTCAAATAAAGTTGCTGATCGAGTATAACATAAAATGATGAGAATAAAAAATTATTATATGATCAGGTAAACGGAATGTGCAGTGTGGATTTGCCGAGTGAAAATTCTATAATAGCCGACTTCACACAAGTGACAATACAATACACTAACGATGGAGCGAAAGATGATGCCACAACGGTTCTCATCCTTTTAGAGCCATGTAATCATTTTTATAATTAAATTTTTATTTAATTCTAATTTTTTTAGTGTCACGAGCATGTTTATCTGGTAATTTTTACATCTATCCTATATATAAGGTTTTTCATATATTAGCGTGACCTTGAAATGATGATTTTAATTTAATGTTTATTTTATCTTTTAATTATTAATCATTCGGTTTAACAAATAAATAAACAACAGAAATTAATACAAATTAAAATAAAGTTAAAACATCAAATTTTATCATTATTTAATATGTGGGAAATCTTATGTAATCACCGAAATACAGTACAATTACTAAAATTTAATTCTTTAACTTTAAAATTTACTTAATGAAATTTTATTTCTCAAGTTGCTCCAAATTTCGGTATTCAATTATTAAAAACACTTCCCGCTTGCTAAAAGGAGTCAGTGAAATGTATTTGTTGTAATCATCAATTATTGCACAGGTATATTTTTCTCCTATTACCGTTTATCTTAATGGACCGCAAATATCCCCTTTTTTCTATTGACTTTATCGTTAGAAATTGGTTTTTGGACATGCTTTACACATTGAAATAGTCGTTTTTACTTCAATCAGCAAATATTCTATATGAAAATTGTTCCAAATATATTTCATTACTTTTTATACTTCTGCATGAAATAATAATAAATGTATTTCCTTTATCATTACTCGTCTTATTGTTTCCGGTATCCATATTTTGTTTTGATTTATGGAGATAATATTTCTAGGGTATCCAATATCTATAGTATCGATTCCGATATCTCGGAAATTTCGGGCATTTTCTTGATATCGAAATATTGGAATTGGCTTGGATCAATATCGATATTGAAAAAGATTTATTTTATCGTGTGATTTATTTTCTCCAGAAAATTAGTGTTCGGAAGTTTCATTTAACGGTTTCATGCTTTTACCCTCGTAAAATTCAAGTAAGCGCTGTTGCCAACTTTTGAAATTTTATGCAACTCTCATAAATTTTGTTGAGAAAACTTTTTGAATGCGATTCAAACTATATTTCTTGAAAAATTAAGGGTTTTTTTCGTGACGTACGTTTAGCATAAAGGGTAAAAATCAAAATTGAACTGTTGGATTAACTTCAAGCCAATATATTTTATCTTAATTTACAGATAAATTTCACTGACATGCTTTAGATTCACTTCGTTACGAAATTTTCAAAATGATAAATCGCCTTTTTACTTCTGTTTCATTTCGTTAAAAAAAATTCAAAGTAATAAATGATTTTGCTCAGAAATCTTATAGTAATTAAAGTTCTGTTTTTTTTTCAAAGTCACCATGTCACAATTTCAAGATTTCAATGGAAGCGAAGATCAAAATTCTGTGTGATTATATTTTTTGCAAGACAAAGAAAACCATCAAGTCAAGTGCAAAAAACTTTTACATTAAAAAGTCATTTTAACATCCCAAAAAACTCATCACTCAAATAAATTTAATTCAAATCCATAAAATGTGAATCTGGATTTTCAAATGTCAATCGACTAAGTGCATTGACACGGAGGATGTCCTGACCTTTGACATACTGTATTTCTTAGTCAAATCCTATCATCGAAATTGCCAAGCTTTGTATCCTTAAACTGGTATGCTTTGGATTCACTTTGTTACAAAACATTCAAAATAATAAATCGCCTTTTTTACTCCTGTTACACTTCGTTACAAAATATTCAAAATAATAAATCGCCCCTGTGAGGCGTTTTGTAATTTGTATTTAAATAATGGTATGATGTTGGGCATGTTTGATTGTATGTTGAAATCCTTACTTATTCATTAATTATTATTTTTTAGAAACTCCTCAAACAAATTAACGATATAATTTGTTTTAATAATATTTGTGTTTTGATAATAAACGTGTTTTAGTTATGGATTCTATTAATACCCGTAGCTCTGTGGCTAATATGGCGACCACGATTGCAAATTTTATCAAGCCACCAGAAACATATGACATGGATTCAGACGTGGAAGATTTTATCTTAGAAACGGAACGATTCTTCGAGATGACAAATATTGTCGATGAATACAGAAGCAAATTCGTCAAAGCTTTTCTATCAATCAATTCAACGAAGAAATATGAGTTGACTAATGAAACTCTGCATTATACAGAAAGATTAAGAAACGCTTTTTCTAAGAACAGAAGTCTTATCGATGATCTCAACGAAGCGCTAAATTATCGTCAAGGAAATGAGGCTGCCGAAGAATTCTGCTCAAAAATTGAGAAACTTGCAAAAAATATTTTGAAGCATAAACTTGATGAAGAAGAACTAAAGAAATTTTTGCTATTCAATTCGCTTGAAGATAAAGAAGTTAAAAAAGATCTCAAAATGCAAGATTTAAAATCATTTGATGAAATGAAAGAAAGATTAAAGAGACACGATCAAGTTTCAAAAGAAATTAATGTATTTCATGCTGATGTAGCTTCAATGAATAAAACACAACGCTATGCTGATGCTGTTAAGAAGAGCTTACCAAGATATAATTATGATAACAGATCAATTCGAGAACGAGAAGCTAATCCCAGATTCAAAGATGAATATACAAGAGAACCTCAACATAATCCAAGATTCAAAGGCGATCTTACCAGAGAACATCGATATGCTATTTCAAATGGATGGAGACCTATGAATAGGAGTAAGCCTTATAATACCAGGGAATTTCATTCGCGAGATCATGTCCGAACAAATCAAATTTTGCGATGTTGGGCGTGCCACGAAGAAGGTCATAGAAGATCTGAATGCTCCAATATTCAATGTGCCCATTGTAAAAGATCTGGACATTTCAAACATCAGTGCCATGAGTTATTTCCAGGCAGACGTCGAAAATTCCATAAATCAGTGGCTGCATTCGGTGACGAGGATCCAGAGGCTGATTTTGAGTACCCAAATGGGAATGCTCCACCACACGAGGAGGTGATCGGAGCAATAAATTAAAGGTAATTAATGATATGAGTAAGGGTTGTATGATTTTGAATGATTGTGATAGTTTGAATGATTGTGATAGTTTGAATGATAACTGTTGTGATGGTATTTTTGATTATAGAAATTATATTAATATATACATTAATAAATTTTGTATGGATGAAGTTTTTAAAGACCCACCCCTAACGTCTAATGAACTAAATGTCCTTAATCGTGATAAACGGAATGATATAATAGTATACGATAAAATGCAGGGAAGGCCCAGTGTTACCGTAATGATTAATAATGTAAAATTAGTATGCCTATTAGATACTGGAGCTAAAATAAGTGTGATTGATTATAATATTTTTAAAAAACTTGGAAATTTGAATATGATTACAAGTAATTTAAAATTAAGATGTGCGAATGATAGCCCGATTGAAATTTGCGGTAAAACTTTATTAAATGTAAAAGTTGATAAAATTTCTGATATTAAAAAAGTAGAATTCGTTGTAGCCAAAGATATAAACCCAAAGTTAATAGGAGGTATAGATTTTCTCGAAAGATTTGGAATGCAATTGCAAATAGAAAACCGTACAGACGAAATAAATACAATTATGGAAAATTCATTTAAGAACCACATAAGTGAAGATAAGATTATAAATAATTTAATTTCCACGTTTGACGGTATTTTTATGAAACATAAATGGGATGTTGGGAAAACCGAACTATTAAAGCATGAAATACTTACTAAAGGTAGTCCGATTGTAATAAACCCAAGACGACAACCTATACATTTAATAGAAAAAATTGAAGAAAATATTCAAGAAATGTTGAAATATGGCATTATATCAGAATGTACATCCCCTTGGAATTCTCCATTAGTATGTGTTAAAAAGAAAAACAGTAGTGATATAAGAATATGCTTGGACTACCGTGCATTAAATAATATAACCGAAAGACCGATTTTTCCCATTCCAAATACTGATGAATTATTAGATATTCTTGACGGAGCAAAGTTTTTCTCGACAATTGATTTAGGCAATGCTTATTATCAAGTAGAACTCGATGATGCATCAAAATTGAAAACAGCATTTTCGACAAAAAGCAAGCAATATTACTTTAACAGAATGCCATTTGGAATAGCAGCCGCACCAGCTACATTTCAAAGACTTATGAATTTGGTTCTTGGAGAATTAAATTGGAATGGAACAATTGTATATCTGGATGATATCCTTATATTTTCAAAGACATTGAATGAACATTATAGTACCATTGAAAAGGTTTTTCAAAAGATTAAATTAGCAAATCTTAAAATAAGTCCAGCAAAATGTCAATTCAAAAGAAAAGAAGTAAAATTTTTGGGTCATATCATTGGTGAAGATGGAATACGTACGGATGAAAGCAAGATTGAAACTATTAAAAATTTTGAAAGACCTAAATGCGTAAAAAGTTTGAGAGGATTTTTAGGCTTGGCAAATTACTATCGCAAATTTATAGAAAATTACACCAAAGATTCCAAAGTATTAGAAGCGTTATGTGGAAGTAAACAAAAGAAGCTTATGTGGACTGATGAGTGTGAAACTTCATTTAAAAATTTAAAACTGAAATTGACGTCTACACCTGTATTGAAGTTCCCAGATTTTTCTAAGCCATTCATTTTGGATACAGATGCAAGTTTTGACCGCATTGGTGCTGTTCTGTCTCAAAAAGATGGAGGTAAAGAAAGAGTAATCGCATATGGATCCCGAGCTATGAATAAACACGAGTTGGGTTATTGTATAACAAGAAAGGAATTACTATCTATATTTTATTTTACTGGTCATTTTAAGCATTATCTATATGGTAAAAAGTTTATTTTGAGGACAGATCACAAAGCCATTACATTTATGATGAAGACAAAGAAAGCTATTACCCCACAATTTCAAACTTGGATTAACCATCTTAGTGGTCTGGACATGGAGATTCAATACAGAAAAGGTGATAACCACAATAATGCCGACGCTTTATCTAGAAAAGAATGTGAAACATGTGTTCAATGTCAAATGATTCATGAAAATCCTAAAATGGGTAAATTAAAAACAAGATTGTTGACACTGATGACTGATAATATTGAAAATATATGGCAAAAGAACTCGAAAGAAATTGAAAATATAAAAGAAAATATTAGTTTGATGCCAGATAAAACATTTTTTAAATATGTCAACGGAGTGATTATGACAAATAATAATAAAATTTGGATTCCAGAAGAAAACAAGTCTGAATTCATCATAGAATATCATAAAAAGCTCTGTCACGCGGGTGCTAATAAAGTAAAAATGTATGTATCAAACAATTTTGATATGAAAGATTTGGAGCAATCTATTCGTAATGTTGTACAATCCTGTGAAAACTGTCAGAAAAGAAAGGTTGATACAACTAAAACAAAAGAAGAAATAATTTGCAAAAGTGATTCGAAATTATTTGAAACAATATATGTAGATTTTTGTGGTCCATTACAACTTGCAATGAAAGGAGAAAGATATATTCTTGGGATTATAGATCATCATAGTAAGTTTATTTCTTTACATGCAGTGAAATCACAAGATGAAAAAACAGTGGTAAGATTACTGAAAGAAGAGTGGATAATGAAGTATGGAGCACCAAGGATAATAAACTGTGACAGAGGTAAATCATTTGAATCAAAGCTAATGAAAGATTTTGCAGAATTCCACAATATTGAAATTAATTATTCAAGTCCATATCATCACTCAGCAAATGGACAGATTGAGAGACAATTCCGTACAATCAGAGATGCAATACAGATAACACTCAAAGATAAAAGACATAAATCATGGGTAGATATTCTTCCCGAAGTTCAGTTTATGTTGAATTCAACTTTTCAAAAAACTATTAGGAAGACTCCAGCTGAAATGGTGTTTGGGAAAAAGATTTATAGTGAATGGTTCTCAGAGATTGTGGAAGAAGAAAAAATCAATCAGCCGACAAATCGCGAATTTCAAATTGGAGATTGCGTATTGATCAAAGTAAATGTTCGAAATAAAGGTGATAACAGATACATGGGTCCAGGTGTGATTACTAAAAAGATTCATGATCGAAGTTATGAAATAAAATTGGAAAATGGAAGTTCCGTCACGAGAAATATTGAGTGGTTAAAGGTTTTCAAAAAGGGGGGGATGTGAGGCGTTTTGTAATTTGTATTTAAATAATGGTATGATGTTGGGCATGTTTGATTGTATGTTGAAATCCTTACTTATTCATTAATTATTATTTTTTAGAAACTCCTCAAACAAATTAACGATATAATTTGTTTTAATAATATTTGTGTTTTGATAATAAACGTGTTTTAGTTATGGATTCTATTAATACCCGTAGCTCTGTGGCTAATAGCCCCTTTTACTCCTGTTTCACTTAGTTACGAATTATTAAAAATAATATTTCGCCTTTTCTACTTTTGTTTCAATTCAACTAAAAATAATAAATCGCCCCTTTTACTCCTGTTTCACTTAGTTACGAATTATTAAAAATAATATTACGCTTTTTCTACTTCTGTTTCATTTCGTTACAAAAGATTCAACATAATAAATGATTTTGCTCAGAACTCTTATAGTAATTAAAGTTCTGTTTTTTTTTAAATTTTATCTTTTCTTAGTCAAAGTCACCATGTCACAATTTCAAGATTTAAAAGGAAGCGAAGATCAAAATTCTGTGTGGTTATATTTTTTGTAAAACAAAGAAAACCATCAAGTCAGGTGCAAAACATTTTTACATTATAAAATCATTTTAACATCCCAAAAAACTACATCATATACATCATATACACAATTCACATTCAATTATTAAAATACATTCATAATACTTGTAGACTGAGCATTTTGACCATTAATTATAGGATTTAAAGATCCTATCAACAACGCCTCGCAAGTTATTCGTTCCCAATAATTACTCAGATTTTTTACAATTATTTTGAAATATTTACAATATGATAAAATAAGCTAAATGAAATTTATTAAAAGCATTGCTTTTCTGTTTTTGTAGATGCTCGACATCAGGTTTTTAACATGTAGATAAAATATATTTCGTGGACATATATAGCTAGATTCGAAATTAAATTTTCTACAAGGTGAGATAAAGTTTTATAAAAGAAATCTAGCAACGATAATTAACCAATAAATTTCAATTTATTTGGAAGTGTTTTCAGTTCATTAACCTATTAAGCGTTTTGATGCATTGTGCGAAGTGGCTCGACAAGTGGCCAGTTATTCTTGTCGCTACTTTACATATTCATCATCCACCATATGAAATGTTGTGTTCGGAATATTCATTTAATTATTTCTTTTGCACGTCATACAGATTTTTCTTCATTTTTTATGAATATGTTTTTCATTCTGCATTTCATTGAAATTGATGTAGGGACTTCAGATTATGATTAAAACTTCACAATAAAATAATACAGTCCAAACGATTGATAAAAAAATAGAAATCTCAAAGGTTTATATGTACAGACAGTATCCCGGTGATCAATTTTACCAAGCTTTGAACTGTTGGATGAACCTTGGTGAACTTGGAGGAAATGATATTTGATTGAATATCGAGTCGTAGATACTTTGAGAAATATACATAATTAATAGACAAGAACATTGAACAGAATAGATTGATGAAGGTGAAAATTCCCAAACACATTAGTTTAATCTGTTGATGTCTTGTGGTCGATTCGATAACATGGAGGCACAAGCTGTTTTGTCCACGAAAACAAGATTAAAGTTTTTGGAGATTGAATTTTTGATAATCATAGAAATGTTTGCTTGTTGTTTCATAATTTTGAATAATTAACAGAAATTGATAAACTAAAAATGTCCTTAGTTATTTAAACAAAATTAAAATTGTTATTTAATTTAATAATGCATTTATCCATGCACTACAATTATAGAATACCAAATAAATTTATAATTCGAATATATTCGCCATAACCCTTTAAAGGGTTAATAAGAATATCTAAATGTTTATTTTCCTAAATAATGAATCCATTGTCGACATTTATTTGGACCCACATAGGTCTCTAGTAAACTTGTTAGTTAAATCCATAGAATATAACGAGAGAAACGAGAGACTTCAGTATTAATTCTGTTACATGCTTTTTTAGTTGATTAATATATTCTTAAAGCAAGAAATATTTATGTTTAGAAACGACGAGCGGGTCTCAGCCAGTGACACGTTTTGCTTATTTGAGCATCATTGGGGTTCTCTTACTATACAAAAGAATCAATTCAATAAAGGTTTAAGGAAAACGAATATCATTTAATTATGTTAAAATCTGTTGACATGATTTCCCTCTGATTATTATAAATATATTTAAAATGACAAATATAAATATATTCTATTTGTTATTTTCTAGATTATTTAATGAAAATGAATGATTTAATGTAATCAACACTGGCATTGGAAGGGGGGCTGATGACCACACCAGTTTTCTAAAATGTTTTAAATGTTTTAAAATTTTATTATATATAAATTATAATTTACGTTGCTCTTCTTTGCATTTTCCCGCCTCTTGGAAAGGTATATAATGGTTATAAGCAATTGAGTGCATAGTTTTACTATACTTTTTTATTATTTTGTTTTTTTAAGGTGTAAGTGTGATGTAATTATATTAGGATATTTAATTAAACTGAAAATAAAGACAATTCAATTAAAAGGTTTATATCATAAATTTTTAGTAAATTATTTGTGAATCGAGGACAAGATAATGCAAAAGAAAGGAATCATCGTCCGAAAACTGTGCGTAGTATATTAAATATTCGCATGGCTCGAAAATATCTAGGCAACATCATTTCCTCATCAGCGGCAACCACAACCATACTATCTCTATAATGTCCATACGCATGGCTTTTATTTTCCCAAACACAATTGCACTTATCATCAAAAAGGCCAGTGATTTATATTTGTTATAGGAAAATGGGGCACTGTATAAATTTCATTATTGTAACGATGCAAATACGATTGATGGGATATTCCAGTATCCTTCAGTGTAACATTTTTCGATTTCATACAATACTTACTTTCATACTATAGCATTTTGGTTTTAAAAATGTCCATTCGTCTTATTCAAGTCCCTTTGTTTCATCTTTAAATTTCTCTATTACAGAGTCAAGGTCTCTTGATTATAACGAATGTGTTGGTGAACAATTATATATGTCTAATAAATTGTTTCTTACAATTACTGGTAAAAGAATATTTAATTTACAGTTTTTTATTTCTAGGAAAAAATAATCAATATCACCATCAATAATATTCATTTTGCAATTAAATTCTCTTTGATATTTTTATAAGTCAGTTATACAGTTGATACATTCGTATTTTGGATATATCTAATACACTTTTACCAACGTAACGAGATTAGTTCAAATACATCAATTTTTTCTTATTAAAACAGATTAAGTCAAATTGAATTTAATTAGTTTTCTTAAATTTGGGATTTGTACAATAGTTTGAATTGTTTTTGGGCTCAGTTACATAGTGTTTTTTATGAATTTGTTTTTTAATTAATTTTACTTTTTGGGGCACTATTCTTGTTAATCTATACCCAATCATCAATAACTACTTTTAGAATGTCTCTAAAACTTACAAAATACATTCATTTTCTATAAATTACAATCTTTATGATTTCTTTTCATTTTAAACAGTTATCTTTTTTCATTTGTTACCGTTTTTTTTAACAAACCCATATCTTTTCAATTTTCGAGATTAATATCAAATTTCAACACATCAAGCCTGGTTCAACGAATCTGATTTTTAATTTACTTTAATAATACATAGTAAAGTATTTACATACATACGAATAGTTTTTATTTACATACACTATTTAACATTCCCTCTTTCTTGATTTGACCTAATCAATCAATATTTGATAACTTAACTTTAACGGGTACAAATATATTAATGGACGTATAATTTTTTTATCATTTGCCATTACTTTCACTACCGTTGATCTGTTTTCTCTACCTGGGTAAAGTTCCATTACTCTTTTCCATCTGTGGATCATTCTTTCCTTGACATTCTACTGCCATTTTTGTTCTCCCTCGGCCGTTTGTAATCGATCTCTTAGAACATGGTTTGGAGTTAAAGCATTTAATCCTTCGTTATCATTTACCATTACAGTCAACGGCCTTATGTTAACCATATCTTACATTCTAAAGATAAAAGTATTCAGCTCTTCACCTGTCACATTATTTTTGTAACTGATTTTATCATCGCTTCAAAGATAATTCCGAAGAGTGGCGACATATGAGGGTTTAATATCCATCCGATCTCATTATCCAGTAACACCTCGAGTTTGTAGTTATCTATAGCTATGCTCTTAACACCTCTTGTTGCTCCAACAAAGTTAGTACCATTATTGGATATCATAGTCCTTGGTTTACCTCGGCGGCTAATTTCCAGGTGAACAGCTCTCGTTTGTTGGCAAGTAAACTTGCATAAGTGGTGGGTTTCTGGGTGTTGATATTTTGAAACTATATGGTTGCAACGTTGGAACTGTGTTTGAGTGGGTGGATCGTCCGCAAAACGTGAGCGCTATTGCTAATGCTATAATTAACCGAACGATCCATGGGTCCAACGAGCTGCCGATAGAAGGCCTGTGCTCGATTTCGATTTTTAGGTCCCCTTATTTTCCTATCTCCTTCAAATGTTAACCTATACTCTCATATCATTTATCTTTATGTCCATTCGCCTAGTCCTTCTCATTGTTGTCCGCGTTGATGATTTTTTTATTGCCTGTAAACTCTCTGTTAAATAAACACAGTACATCTCTTACCCTTATTCCTATTATAACTACAATGTTCCCTATTATTATTGCAAGCCTTATTATTGATACTATTATATGTATTACCTTTATTAATTGTTGCTACTATTACATTTATTATTATTCTTGTTACTATAATTACCATTATATTTATTATTATTACTATTATTATTATTGTTACTATTATTATTTTCATAATTATTATCATTATTATTAACAAATTTTTGTGTAGGGATTCGTCCTTATTCCTCGGCTTTAAAAAAATAATATACTTTGCTTATATAAAAATTTAGCCGTAATCCATCCTTAATTTACAATTTTCGACAAAGTATTTTCCTTGAGTCGAAAAATTTTAGCAGCATACCGCCCTTATTTTACATTTTTATAAGGATATTATACTAACAATTGAACAACATTTCACTTTTACTTTACTATTTTCAATAAGTATTTTAATTAACTCGGAAAATCTGAGCAGCATTCCGCCCTTATTTTACGGTCTTATCGGGATATTCTATCAATTATTGAGCCGTATTCTACTTTTATTTTGCTATCGTTGATAAGTATTTTAATCGATTCGGAAAATTTGAACAGCGATCCACCCTTATTTTATGGTTTCATGATAAGTATTTTGATTATTTCCGAAAATTTGCGCAGCGTTCTGCCCATATTTTCCGTTTTAATTCCACATAATTTATTTAATTCTTATATATTATTTAAAACATTATTTTTCATGATTTGAGTCGTTCGGATTAATCTTTTTCATATGGCTATTCATATTTACTGTTGCAACGATTTCGCAATTTTCCCCGCTACCCATTCCCTCTCTTTGTCCTTAAGATCTATGTATGTTCATGTTATATTTAATCAGTGCTCACTGGACTACTCGGTGTTAGTAATTTTGAGTCGAATGTTGTTAAAGATTTTTGTTGATTTTATCGAAATTAAGTGCAAGAAAGTTGAGCCGAAAGACCCACTCTCAAGCTACTCTCTTTCACTATTTAGTTCAATGATTACCGACGCCGGAACCTTCACGGGCACGAACTATTGGTGGACTTACACCGCACTTACACAGTTCGATATTTATGTATAAGTTTAATAACTTGCAATTTGTTTTGGCTGTGGGCCGAAAAAGGAATGAATGAAAATTACCAGATCAATTGGGTAAAAGCTTCGAATGCATGAAATAATCGTCGGAAGTTTGTAAGCATATAATAGAAATTCGTAGTAGCATAATTCATAATTCATCATATATTGAAAATTCGTAGTAGCATAGTTCACAATTCATGGCATTTACAGCACTAATCTACCAATCAACAAGTTCGCAGTCATCGATGCAGATAGCTGCAACGCACTCTACTACGATCAGTCTCCAGGTGATACTGAAAATCAATATTCCAATCCAGTTGAAAATAATACTGCAAAGTAGTTGTGTTAATTTGTGAAAACACATCAGTATATATACCTATAAATTGACCTTAACCTTGCGTGTTAATTTTATTGCGATTAAACAAAATTTGACCTTGAAATTATTTGTGTTATCTAAATTAAATTTTTATTAAATTCTTAATTTAAATTGGTAGTTTATTTTTAACATTTTTAATTAAATTTATTCAGCTAAAAATATTTTATTTTTATTCATATAATTCATTAATTTTTACTTTTATATAAATAGTCATTTTACGGTCAAATTTTCTTGTTATTGTGTTATTTTTTATGTAAATTTCGTGCGTTTCTTGATGCATTTTGTATTTATTTTATTTTACTTTAATGTTTTTTGATTTTATATTTATTTATATTCTCTCAGTTTTTAAAGAGTTTAGTTGATGTTGTGTGTTTTATTTTAAGTTATCTTGGTGCTGGATTTTTGTGCTGTATTACTGATGCATTTAAACAATTCTCAAGGCTATTTGTGTTCTGGCCCAACATAAGTAACGTTTGGCTCCTTTGATTCTTCTTCTTTGCACGGTGAGGAATGGATCAGCATAGTATACCGCCGTTATACCAAGTAATTATAAAGGTTTCTCAAACCACAATTTTGGCAAGGGTACCATCGTATTTTCAATTTCTTTACTTTTTCTTATGCATATCAAACAGCTCCTTTCATATTATCTTATCAACTTTCATAAACAGTTGTGCTATCATAAGCGCTGTCAACTGATTAAGATTATCCATGAAATAGTGATTATTTTGTCAGAAATTACAGAGATAGTTGAATTCAATACAAAAGAATTTATAGTTCAAACAAAGAATGTTGTCATGTCAAAGTCATAATTTGGCACTACCTCTTCACAAGCCTCAGTGAAAATTTAGACTTTGGTATAGAACGAAAATAAGTATTAAAGCTCAAATTACTAATTCAGGATATACTTCTTCGTCTAAACCTAATATTTAATGAACTACCATGGGACATTAAAACAAAATTTTTGTTTGATCATCTAATAATAATGACGGTAAATGCTTGAAATAGTGTGGTTTAAATAAAATAGTATGTTTAAATAAATTATTGTGTTTTATAAAAAATAGTAAATTTTAACGAATTGTTTTACTTTAATGCATAAATGCCTAAAATTACACAGAAACACATTATAGATCTTAATGAGATTTATTCCAATCAAGAAATCTCAAATATGATATTTAATGTTATTTTGCTCAAATTTTTGAATCGAAAGAATCAACAGTAAAAAATATGGCAATGCTGAAAACTATCAAAAACGAACAACTATGCCAAAAATATCCTACATTTCCACAATTAGGATTACAAAAAAATCAAAGGTATAATTGACGGTTGCAGATGGAGTTGTGTAAGATCTTGCCGATACACTTGTTTCATCCGAAAAGGGAGCTGGTTGTCGGAGAGTAAACTCCTGATGGTAATTATTTAAAAAATATTCTACAAATATATTTTGCGAAGAGAGATTAACGACATCACCCATGATTTAGGCGTTAACAGAGCAAATTTTAGTATTTGTGGGTACGTTTTTAAGGGAAGTTATCGCATTCTCAGTAGAAGTAAATAATCAAAGAGTTGGTGGCTATGACCAACATAAAATTTCAAAAATATGTTGCAGTTTGTCGGTGAATTTAAATAGTATGTATTGTCAATCTGACTCCAAGCATGCATTTAAACAACAGTAATGAACTCCAAACGATATAAACTTTATTGATTTATACACTTTATCTCCACTTTAAAATGACCCAAAGAATTATCTATTACAATCACGACTTGGTGCTTATTACGACCCTTCGGGAAGAATAGCAATTTTCGGATCAATCGGATTTCACAATCACTTGACTACTGTGACGGGTTTTCCCACAGGTTTTCCAGACAGGTTTCCCACAATCATTTTACATGTTTATTAATTATTTTACTCTATTATTTAGGTATCCTCAACAAATAGCTGAAATTGATGAGAGCCTCTTTTTTAAGCGCAAGTTAACCGAGGACGAATATTAGAAAATCAATGGCATGTCGGCAGCATTGAACGAGGATTTAGAAATTATTTTATTGTGCCGGTTGAAAACAGAAACACTCAAACTATGACAGGCGATATATCCAATAATGTTCTCCATGGAAATACTATTATTACTGATAAATGGAGAACATACAGTCAAGCTATTGAAGAAATGCAAATTATGCAACACCTCTCGGTGGATTATTCAATGAACTTTGTTGAAGGCTTATGGTCAAGATCAAAATATTTTATAAGAAAAAAACGAGTAATTACAAAGGTACAGCAATTCGAGCTACTTATTCAGTTTATTTGGGAGTATTCTACTGGAAAAAGAAAGAGATTTTCTGCTTTACTAATTTTGATTCAATCCGAAAAAATTTCTAGTTTTTTTAATTATTTTAGTTATTTTAGGTTTTTTATAATATTGTTGGGTTTTGGATTATTTCAAGTCGGTTCTCTCTGACTCCTGGTGTTCTTTAAATTAAAACAATGAACGACCCAACGTATATTGAAACAACAGGTTCACAATTTATTATCACGCTACAATGACCAATCAAAGTTTATACGATTCTCTGCTCGGCGTTGATGCTTTGCAAACAAACAATATTCACCTTTTGATCCTTTAGTTCTGTTGACTCTCGTTTTCCTCGGTTTCTGTTTGGTTTGATCCCTTTTCGCCTTTCCGTATTCGTAATTCTATTTCTTCTTTTCCCTACTTCCCTAATTCGTTTACCACTTTTCCTACAGTCTGATTCTTCGAACCCTAGCTGAGGTAGAATGCCGATTTTCTCTGATTTTCCCTTTGCTTATATACTCCTCGAAATCAGGATGACAAATGGTTATTGCCGAGCCAATCTTTCGTTTGACATTTTCTCCTACGTGTTTGCTTCGGCTGTCATCCATAATGGTCCAACGAATCCAGATAATTAATGGCCCTACCGGTCTTCCTACGCGCGCTATCTTCTCCTTACTCTTTTCCCATTAATCATTGTGTCAAGCTAATGGGCCCAAATCTTCCTTTTGTTTGCCTTTCTTCTTGTTTACCCAGCTCGGGTTTCCTTCATCTCTCGGGTTCTCCATTGGCTCGGGTTTCCCATTAGCTCGGGTTTTCCATTAGCCAATTAATTAATTAATTAACGTTTTCTGTTTTCATACATTTGAATGTTTTTCAACCCTTTCTAACCCTTTTCTGATAAATCCCTAACCGTCATCTTGTTGACCATTAGCTAATCTATACTGTCCCGTTTTTCCCATTCGATTTCGATGATTTTTCCATTTATTGATTTTTCTCGGATTTCCGGATTCTCGCCTTTCGTAATTGCTTTTTGCATTTTCTAATACTGTTTCCATCGCACTTTCCTTTACTATTAATTCTGTGCACGATCCCGCTTTTATTTGCCTTTTTTCTTCGCTTACTTTCCATTTGAATTATTATCCTAAATTTTATTTAAATTTTTAATTTTAATTTACAGACCTCAACAATATATTTAAAACATACTATTCTATTTAAACCACACTATTTCTAGCATTTACCATAATGACTCCTAAACTTTACATGAGTGCCTAAAATAATCTAGTTTGTCCCTTCACTGTCTTGGCTGTCAATAACGCACCGATTTAATTTTTGGGAACAAAAACACTTTCATTTACGATACCGGCATTGAACTGAAATTTCACTCACAAGTTCAACATTACAGACACGACTCACACAAATATTAGGCGCTGACATTTTCTGCTAAAATTCCATTGTGTAGATTGCAAAAATTGCCGTTTATTCACTCTAAAACTGCACCCTACTTCTGAACTTAAAATATTTCCACAAAAGGTAACATCAATTTCTGTACAAACATCTCCAACAACTCAGATTGATTCAACCAGATTCAGCGAGAAAACACAATCAACACATGCCGAACATAGATCAATCGGTTAACCCAGATACAATGCAAGACATGATCAAATAAATTTCTACCACATACCCAAACATCACGAAATTGACGACATGCAAATCTATCGACTCACTTTATCCACATATTATCATGCAATCCACAACACAACCCTTTTACCAACCAAACTCGACCTATAGAACACAGGCATTAAACGTCGTTCATCGTCCCCTGGATATCTCCAATACACGTAGTCACAAAGAAAGACAGTTCACTTTTACCTTGTGGGAATACCGTCAACTCAATCAAGTGACTGTTTACGATTCATACACAATGCCACTTATCAAAGATCTAATAACACGCTTTTCATAATCCACCATATTCCCAACTATAGACCTCTTGAAAGCCTATCACCAGTTTCCCATAAAAATCGATGACGTTCCCAAAATCTCTGTCACCACATAATTCAGAAATTCTAAATACATGTTCATGCCTTTCAGCCTCAGAAACGCAGCTCAGTCCTTACAGCACTTCACTGATACAGTTTTCCATGAATTTCCCTTGGTTTTGCATATCTTGATGATATAATCATTGCATCACCAGATCGTGACAGCTATACTAAAGATTTGAATCGCCATAACCTACAGATCAAAAACGCGTCAGATTTCTCGATGACATACTCTCATCTACCGGTTGCGAGCCTTTACCCGAAAGACTCGACATTATCCGAAAATTTCATCTACCATCCACTGTCACTCAACTTCGTAATTTTCTGTGTAGAGTCACAGATTCATACTAAACGCGTCACACATAACGGTGCCTCTTTTAACATTGTACATAGGTAAAAAAGAACTCCACCATTAATTGATCTGACACAACACGTGATGCATTCAACAAAGTCAAAGACGCTTTACTCAATATTATTATTCAAGTCAGCTTGGAACTAAAAAACTCATTGCAAAATACAAACTGTTGGAACTTATTCAGATAACAAATTATTGTTTTCTCTTAAAAACATTTCTCACATTGTCATTTCTCAACTCGATTCTACTAACAACACTATGATACTTGAAGAAACGTAAAACCTTGATATCTAATACTTTATGATAAACTGGCCAACAATCGAATACAAAGTTCAACTGATCGAATCAGCTTATTCGATTTATTTTTAATATATTTTTGATGTTATTATTGTGTCCCTACACATAAGTTCGCATTTTTGAAAATTCTTCATAAGGACATTATTTGTTTAAATAATGTTATTATCTGCTAGGATATAAATTTTCATTTTTAATGTTAATCTTAGCTAATTTAATGAGTATGTAGCAGAGAATTTTATATAAAAATTGCAGTATTATATAAAAGAACAAGAAAATAAAAAAATAACTATAAATACTGAGTATAAATTACAATTATGTTATAAATTAAAAGTAAATGTTTTTTTTTCATTGTGAGCAAGATTATTATAAAAATGTATAAAAATTTTGTGCGCACTTAAATTTTCATAAGCTATCTCTCGCAGTGTTTAGGGATCATAATGCCTAATGTTTTTAAGGATCAAGTATTATTCATCAAAACAAAAAATTAAGAATTGTCTTTTTTTATCTTAAAAAATTTATATTGTTGTCTTTTTCTATTTTGGTGCTTGAAGTATTTCAGAGTTCAGTCGGTTCCAATGAATTTGAGAAATTCGTTGTAATTTAATAATCCGTCGTTGTCCAAATCGTTCTTTTGAACAAAATCGCTTAATTGTTTTTTCTTAATGGAATGTTTATTGTCAGATTCTTGTATAATGTTAAATAACTCCCCAATGGTTATGTATCCGTTTGAGTCTTCATCCAGTCGTTTGAACAGGCTGAACCATTCGGTATAACTAAACAGAAATATGATATTAAAATGACATAAAATAATGTTTTTAACATCAAGGGTGAGTATAAAGGACAATGTTCATAATTTCTCTTTTAGAAAAAAATCAAAATGACATAAATGTTTCGCATAAATGCAAAAATAATGGAAATTTATTACGATTTTTCATTTTCTTTGAACATTTTTCTGATAGGTTTGGAGAATACCTTTTAAATTTTTATCCGGACTTAGAAATAAGACTTAGCATTAGAATATGTAGAATCAGATAACATCTTCAAGCCTTTAAGTATTTGGTACTTAGCATTTAGGTCTACTCTATTTGTCTATGAACCACTAGGGCAAATATTTTAGCTTCAAATGAATTTTTCTGAGAAATCGCCATCTTCATATGTCTATTATCATCTTTAGTGGTTACCCCGACTATAGTTGACAAAACTAAATCGTCTAAATGATATTCACCATGATCAAAGAAATACACATCTCAGCAATTTCTATCATTATCCGATGGAGAAACTTCAAAAATCTTCAAATCCTCTCGGTATTAAAAAATTAAAACGATTAAAAATTAAAAAACAAATTAAAATAGCATGTAAAGAATTTCGTCATATTTTATGAATCATTGCTATGATCTTTTTTGGTGGTCATCACTTCGGTAATTTTATTTTTAAGTTTTTCACCATTAATCTATTTTTACTTTCAATATAATTTTTCTTTCTATCTATCAAATAGATCAATATTTTCATTTATTTAACGCACTCCCTGACAAGACGGCATTTACCGACAGAAACGTTTCTATTCCGCGGGATAAGACGGCATATACCATCATTTAACAAATCAGCTATAGAACAAGACGGGAAATCCCTACAGCTAATGCATTACAATATATACACATTCATTTGTTGTAAAAAACTGTTTACATAAGGGTGATATGAATTTCTTATGCGCTTTTTTGTAAGACATCAACTATATTTATACATCAGTGCCACTATGATATTTAATGGAGCTTGAGGTGAATAGTACAGTGGATAAATTGATATAATGTTCTATGTAAATACAGAAAAAACATTTTTGATAATTCATAGTAGTATGTTAATAATAAATAGTTTTTATTGTTTTATTATTTCTTTATTAAATCACAATCACTTTAACAATATACAAATGAATGTTATAATGTTCGCCTTCATGTCAATTGCCTTTCTTAGGCATGTGATAAACTAGAGATCTAAAACCTTGTTTAAAAATTTAGTCTGAAAGAGAAAGAAATAAACTAAAAACTTATTTTAAAATATTTATCCGAAAACTATCGTGGGCCAATAGAATATAAAATGAAGAGGGAAAGATTAAAGCTAAACCTTTGAACAAATTCATAAAACACAGTGTGCTATCAAAATAATTCAGTTAAATTGTTTTTAATAAAATAGGAATATAAGCCGAAAATAATTATTAAAAAGAGAAAAATAATTTTAAATTAACAAAATTACTTATTGTTAATAAAAATAATTAAAAGATAACGCACATAAAAAACTTCGTACGATATATTTCGACAGCATAACTGTCATCTTCAGGTACTCAAAACCAACTAAAAATATTATGAATTAACATTTTATTTAAACTAATTATTTTTTATTAATTTAATTTTGTAATAAATAAATATTTAAAAAATATATTCAAATAACTTTTAATTAATTTAAAATTTTCTTTCTATAAATATTATAATTTTTATTTATATTATAACTTTTAAAAATAATGTAATTTAAAAATTCAATTATTTTAATAATATTAAAAAAAGTTTTTTTTAAAAAAAACAATACATACACGTGATTTAACATACGTAAACTATTTAAAAACATTCAACACATTCGTAGTCACAGCACTTTGTACATTAATCTTTGGATCCAATAATCTTATCAACAATGCTTCACATATCACGCGTTCCCAATAATTATTAAAACTTTTCATCAAAATTCTAAAATCAGACATTCCTATTTCACTTTTACAGCCTCTATTGTGCTCACTAATATTGGTCAAACCCTTCAATCGACAATGCTCTAGAACTCGAGTACAGATATGATGGGAAGTCTCTCCAATGTATGTGGCATTACACCCATTACATGTAAATTGATAAACGAGATCAGAACACAATCCAACCGGAGTTTTTGATTTATTAATAAACATATTGCGTACCTTACACGAATTAGAGACGATCTTATACTCTAAATTTCTCATCTGTTTACTTAACTTCCTTTTATAATTTGTAAAACCTTCAGAGTACGGCAATATTAACACATATTTAGGCTCAATTTTTTTATATCCATTTTTACTATTATTATTTAGATCAACACTCAATTCACACTCATTTGACAAATTACACTCAGATTCTCCAAAACATGGATCCTTAGGATTTTTAATCAATTTATCAACAGTCTCTTTTATCATCAACAATAAAAAAGAATACCCATTCTTTATCAACAACTCAACCAATTTATCAACACTTTTTACCGAATTAGCAAAAGTAGAAGATAAAGACCATGAACGATAAATCACCATATAGATCACCATATTTCTCTTATACTTAAATTCTCAAAAGCTTTCTGGAGAAGTATAAAAACCAGTATCAGTTGGTTTTCTATAAATCTCTGTCTCATAATGTTTATCTTTCAGTTGAATTAACAAATCTAAAAACGCAATTGATGACTTTCTCTCCGTTTCACATGTGAATACAATGTTTTTATTTAAACAGTTCATAAAATGCAAAAACGGTTCTACATGTTTCTGGTTTATACAATTGGTTGATACAATTGAATTATGCTGTGTGTTGTGGGATGAAAATGATTCTGAACATCACATTTTGGATAGAAGGGCATTTCGTAAACTTCTTGAATTTGCTACTTCAAATGTCAATTTTCTTTTCAATAATGAATGATATCAAAAAATAGATGGAGTCGCTATGGACTCCACTTTAGCACCAACGATGGCATCAATATTTTTGGCTAGTTTGGAAATGAAAATTGCTTCTTTCCAATTTGAAAACCTTTTGTTTATAAAAGGTAAGTGGATGATATTTTTCTTGTATTTGAAAACTAGAAACACAAAAAAACCCATGAGCCGTGCCTGTATCTCTCTCTCTCTCTCTCTCTCTCTCTCTCTCTATATATATATATATATATATATATATATATATATATATATATATATTGTAATGCATTAGCTGTAGGGATTTCCCGTCTTGTTCTATAGCTGATTTGTTAAATGATGGTATATGCCGTCTTATCCCGCGGAATAGAAACGTTTCTGTCGGTAAATGCCGTCTTGTCAGGGAGTGCGTTAAATAAATGAAAATATTGATCTATTTGATAGATAGAAAGAAAAATTATATTGAAAGTAAAAATAGAATAATGGTGAAAAAATTAAAATTAAATTACCGAAGTGATGACCACCAAAAAAGATCATAGCAATGATTCATAAAATATGACGAAATTCTTTACATGCATTGTATTGTTTTTTTAAAAAAACTTTTTTTTAATATTATTAAAATAATTGAAATTTTAAATTACATTATTTTTAAAAGTTATAATATAAATAAAAATTATAATATTTATAGAAAGAAAATTTTAAATTAATTAAAAGTTATTTGAATATATTTTTTAGATATTCATTTATTACAAAATGAAATTAATAAAAAATAATTAGTTTAAATTAAATGTTAATTCATAATATTTTTAGTTGGTTTTGAGTACCTGAAGATGACAGTTATGCTGTCGAAATATATCTTACGAAAAGTTTTTTATTGGCGTTATCTTTTAATTAAATCGTTGCCAAATTTATTTAATTTATTATTTAAAAATAATTAAAATCAATTTATGTGAATTAAAAATAAAAATCCTCACTTTCTGTGTTTTAGAGGCATCTTTTTTAGTGAATTGATAAATTCCTTAAAAGTTATTTTCCCATCTTTGTTTAAATCGAATGTATCTATGAAAAGCTATTTGGTGTTTAAACTAAATTTCAACAAACAAAACATCGAAAACAAACTTTAATAAATTCGCTTTGGAAGCCATGTTTTCTCAGATAAATTTCAACCTCATTCAATTCGATGGCGCCGGATTTGTCTTTATCAATGTCATAAAAAATCTGAAAATTCAAAAGCCCGCCAAATTTAAATTGTCAAAATCAACAAAATTTTCACCTGTAAAAATTCTTCTTCAGTTTCCATTAAATATTTTCGAGTGGTTATTTTAGGAGAATATATCCCTTATAAGATAATATAATGAACAGCCACGCCCTGTATCTCATTACCTACAGGGTTGCTAGGTTGTTATTCATTGAAATGTTGTTCACATTGGGTGGGGATTTGTGTTTTAATTGATGTTCATTTTTTCATATTAAATAAGATTGTTTAAATGGTGTGTTAGTCTATTTCCTATTTTATCGGGTGAATTGTGACGGAAATGTAGACGATCGTAGGAAAAGAAAATAATTAGATAATTAACACATTTCTTTCACGGTTGTTTTAATGAAGTTATTTCAAATTTTATAAATTTATGAAATTAATTTTAATTTTCAGTTTTCAATAATTCATCCAAACTTTATTATAATGATAATAATAACAATAATAATAATAATAATAATAATAATAATAATAATAATAATAATAATAATAATAAAAACAATAAATTAAATAGCTGAGCAGACATTCCATAATTTTCACAAATAAATAGTCTATTATACAAAATTATGCCATAAACAAAAGTAGATTATACTGAAAGGAGCTCAATTTGTTGTTCTTATGCAAACTTTCTATAAATACGAAAAGAAATTTCTTATTAATTCAATTATGAAACAACTGGTCATATTTCTTTTAGTTGTCATTTCCGAATTCTCGCCTCTTCTTGCTGACCCTGACAATTTATGCAAAAATGAATTCAGTGACAATGATATTCCATTTCTTACAGCGAAAGATGTCAAAGATGCTTTGAGGAAAGCAAAGAAAGAAATAAGCGAACCCGAATTCGATCAACTGCTGTGTGACTTGAATAAAGTCAAAGGAAAGAAAGCCGAATACTTGCCAGAGCTCAATTCACCGCATATGAATAAGTTTTTCGCTGTGGCTGTTGACAAAGATGTTAAAAAATCGGTGAAAACATATGTAAATCAGCTTAAGACCCTTTCTAAAAAGTAACTGAGAATGAATATAATTAAAAAAATTGTTAGAAATTATTTGTTTTTTATTAAGATTTTACTAAAAATTAATAGTTTCAAGCGACAATTATAAAAAAAGTATATTTCGGTACTATTTATGTAATTTAATTATAAATATTAACGCAAAACAATGACAGTTAGGACCACTGTCAAAGGTTTTGAGTTTATGAATTTTTCGGAAGGATATGACCTCATTTCTATATTATTTATATATTTAGATCGAATAATATTGTTTAATTTATTTACATAATTATATCACAAAAGCCAAGTGATCCGTGACGTTGCGATGATCTTCATTCCCATGTTCGGATAGTAATTGAAACTCTTTTGTTTTCATATTTCCACATTGAATCTGTTAAATTCTGAAAATTTATACTTAACACTCACGTCACAATTTTTGTGATTTGAGGCGAGCTGCTAATAAAGCAATACGCAATTACCTCAAAAATGTGTGCTCATTTGTTAAATACACCAAGCAACGTTGAGACAAATTACAGATAATATAAAAAGAAAATCAATAAATTTATAATATATAAACACACCAACTCACTTTGAGGTTGTTTGTAAAATAGTCACTGAGATAAACCCGACACCAGTGTTTCTCAAGCTTTTTTAATCATCGCTCCCTTAAGGCACAATTTTATTTGCCACCGCCCCCTATACATTATTTAATTGTATAATATACAAAATGTATTACATGTAAATAAATTTTTAATGGTACAGAACAATTGCTACCGGATTGCTTCAATAGCGTTATTTAACAGAAACTTGTTACAACTAGATTGCGTACGGCGTGCGGGCTATCCTACGAAATCTATGTTAAGTATTTTAAGTTTTTATACCATCATACAGGGTAGAAATATAAACTAATGATTCGTTATTGTGTGTAGGTAGGTTTTAATTTTAATGAAATTTAAAATATAAAGTAAATGAAATTACAAATCTACCATCGCCCTTTTAAACCTCGTCAACGCCCCCCATCTTTTTCTGGGTACTTTAACGCCTCCCTACAAGGGGGCGTTATCGTCCACTTTGAGAAAGACTGCCCTACAGTATAGAAACACAAAAAGTGATAGAGAAATAAAATAATGCACATTAACACAACCCATAATAAAACTTGCATGTAAACTTTGAACATGTAGTCACCAGAAGTTGAAAAAAACCCTATAAGAAATTAATTTATAGACATTTTTGAGATATTTTTAAAAAGAAAAATGTCGGAAAAGCTTTATAATTTAAATTTTGAGGTTTTTGCTACGAAATTTCATGTTGGGCCAATACAGAGATTTGTTTAAATAGATCGAAAATAAAACGCAAACACAGCACGCAGATTCAAATTCAGACCTATTAACACCAAATAAAGAACCCTAAACTATGAGGAAAATGTAATTAAATAGAATATCAAAAACCATAAAAGTAAATTAAAATAATAACAAAGATGCATCAAGATCAGCACGAAATTTACATAAAAAATAGCATAATAACAAGAATTTAACCGAAAATGACAATTTATATAAAAGCAAAATATTTAATGAATAAAATTGAATTAAAATAAAATATTTTTGATTGGAAAAATTCAATCAAAAATTTAAGAAATAAATTGTCAATTTAAATTATGAAAATAATAAAAATTAAAGTTAGATAACACAAAATATTTCAAGGTCAAATTTTGTTTTATCGCACTAAAAATAACACGCAAGGTTAGGGTCACAGAATAGGTATATATACCAATTCATTTTTACATAATTTCAATCACTTTTTCCTAGTGAAAAACTCTTACCGTTTTTCACTACCAAAATTATTCTTGAACTGAAGAGCTTTTGTGTGGTACAGGAAGCTTGCGTGAGAGAAATTACTTTTCCAGAACTAATTCTCTACGAGGATTCCAATTTGACGAAGTGAGGAACCTTTAATGAACATGCCTATGCTTGTGCTATGAATGTATTTATGAAAGCAATGATTGTCAATTATGCCTATGAATGTAACAATTATGGATAATGAGTTATATGTATTCGGACAAGTATTCTATTTTATTATATTTTACCTAAAACTCATGCCGAAAATTTCCCGGCCCACAGCCAACACATCTCACATGGAAATAAATATACACGATCAACGGCTCCGTGTAAGCGCAGTTCATCTGCAACGGAACTGTGACCTGAGGGTTCGCTAGTGGTAAACGGCGAATCGGAACGAAATATGATAACTTATAGTGGTGAAGGGAAATCGAAGAATGGGTCTTTTGGCTCGTCATTCCTTCGCCCAACGCCAGTAAATTCGACCTAAAATGAATTATACAGGCGGCTAAAATTCTGAACACCTAGTAATCCAGTGGGCACTCTTAAATATAATATAAACACAATAAATACCTTAAGGTCAAAATGAAGGTTTATGTGGACAGTGGGGAATAGCTCAGATTGCTGCAACGAAATTTTTGTCTATTTATGGATGAGACCTAAAATTGATTAAAATCTAATGTTAATAAGAATTAGAGCTGAAGCTTCTAACATAAATCGTAATAAAATTACAGCCGAAAGCATAGAGTAGTAAAAGGAATTAAGATCGAAATAGAATTTTGACAAACAATTAGTAATGTTAATATTTAAAAACTTTTGAAAAATGAGCTAACATTAATAAGAATCGAATAGATATAATTGTTTAAAACTGACATAGGTTTTGGATAACATTATAGGTAATTAACATGAATAACGCGAAGAAACTCAACGTATTAAACTATTATTTAGAAGACAATGGGTTAAAGTCGAACTATAATTACCATCGAACCTTTAGAAAATTAATTATCAAAATAAAAGAATAAATTACGGTTAATGTTAAAATCAACATAAATGAACATACTACAGTACAAACAAAATAAAACATCAATAAGGGAAAGGTCCAAACAATATATTAATCTCATATTCACAAATATCACTTAGTTATACTTACCCAGGTTGTGAATAGCTCATGAAGGTGGCTTGTTTTTACTCAGTTCTTTTAATATAGGACAACACATAGCTTGGTATAAATCTCCAAGCATAAGATCGCAGTAGAAGGAATAATATCTAACAAGAATAGAGTTTTTCTGTAGTATAAGACGGTTGCAGCAGATGCCATATACCTATTGTTGTAAACTGATTTGAGCCAAGAATTAGTCCGAATTCACTATAATGATTTACACCAGCTGTCACTGAGATAAATTACTTATAATATAAAAGAAAATCAATAAATTTGTAGCATATAAACACACCAACTCACCTTGAGGTTGCTTGTAAAATCGCCAAAGAGACAAACCCTAAACTATAGAGACACAAAGTGATAGAGAAATAAGATAATGCACATTAACTCAACCTATAATAAAACATGCATGCTAACTTTTAACATGTAGCCATCCGAAGTTGAAAAAACCCCTATAATAAATAATTTTATAGACATTTTTGAGATAATTTTAGAAAGAAAAATGGCGGGAAAAATTTTTAATTTAAATTTTGAGGTTTTTGCTAGGAAATTTCGAGTAAATGAGGATGTACCTTCATAAGATTTACCCTTAAAACTAAAATTAATCTAATATTTCAGATATTTCTGTCGAAAAAAGCAAAACCTGAAATCCGAAAAAAAGCATAAATTTTTAAATTATATTGGTAAGTTTTAAAAAATAATCATAAACCAAATTATTTTGGGTACATAATCGATTATTTTTTTCAAAATATGTATAAAAAATATAATTATTTAATGCAAATAATTTTTATAAGTTCAAAAATAATTTAACTCACATTTTTAGTTATTGTTACTTACTTAATTTCCTAAATATTATTTATAATAATATATATCAAATAGTTGATCAAAGTTATATTTAAGAGCTTGAATTATGATCATATTTTCTTATGAAATCATAATTCAACTCTTAAAATTTAACTTTAAGTTATATAACTATAAAAAAATAACTTACTTAGCAGCCATTTAAAAAATGGCTGAAATGCATTCACAAAAAATAAATTCCGCCAAGTTGATTTATGTATCAACTTGAATTATAGCGGAATTTATCTCAGTGACAGCTGGTGTAGAAGCTTGTTAATCATGATTAATCCTCGTTATTGCTTTCCGCATGAGTAGAAATACCAGATTATAACATTTTTAGAATCCATCGCAAATTTCTAGAAAACAAAATTATTAGTCAGAAATTTAACTGAGAAATTTTCTAAGCTAACCAAAATGAGGTGTGTTACTGTCGAATGCAGAAGACCTGGTGGGATGAGTTAGGCCGTGACTGTACGAGTTGGTGGCAAGTCAGCGTGCAGTTGTATGTGCTAAGTGTATTAGCAAGTGCGTCCTCACATGAGTTCGAGATCGTGCATTCTTTGGTTGATTGAGTAACCACTGATTATATAATCGATAATTCCCTTAGATTCGACGAGTTTTTTTTGTTATTGCGGAGATGACGTTACCAGCTATTGATAATGATAACAATTGGAACAATAAAATGAATAATGATGGTAGTGACAAATAATGTGCAACAATAATAACGATAAAATGATAATAACAATAATAGTAATAGTAATAATTCTGCTGAATAGGTTAATAATAATAACATAATAGTAATAAATTTACAAAAATAACGATAGCTTATAATAATAATATTAATAGAGATGGTAAAGATAGTGAGGATAGGGATAGTAATAATAACAATGGTGATGATGTTGAAGCTAAACCACTAACGATGATCAAAAACGTTAATAATAGTAATATTAGCATTAATAATAATGGAAATAATAATAATGGTAACTGTAGTAGTGATGATTGCGGTGATAATAGTGATGATAATAATAATAACGTCATTAACAATTGACACGAGCAACTCATATAACAGTAACGACCACAATACTAATAACACCAAGAGGAAAATTCACAGAATACTGATACACCAGCTGTCACTGAGATAAATTCCGCTATAATTCAAGTTGATACATAAATCAACTTGGCGGAATTTATTTTTTGTGAATTCATTTCAGCCATTTTTTAAATGGCTGCTAAGTAAGTTGTTTTTTATATTGTTATAACTTAAAGTTAAATTTTAAGAGTTGAATTATGATTTCATAAGGAAATATGATCATAATTCAAGCTCTTAAATATAACTTTTAATCATCATTTATTTCATATATATTGCTATAAATAATATTTAGGAAATCAAGTAAGTAACAATAAATAGTCTCCAAAATTATGTATTTTTTTTATACATTTCGGAAAAAATCTCCTAATATGCCAAAAGTAATTAGTTAAATCTCTGTAGTCTTCTTTCACCAGTTCGTTATCCAGTGCGTCCTTCAGAAAATCGAATCTGGATTGGAAATTCATTGAACTCAATCCACCTGCTCTTGATATAGATTTCCGAATATTGAATTTGATTTTACTGAACACACTTTCAATCGGGTTCAGAAAAGGACTATATGGTGGTAAATGTTCAATAACATTATTTAGAGATATTGCACCACCATGAATTGAAGCATTGTCGTGGATTAAACGAAATCCAGTTCCATTCAATTTTACAGTTATTTTCGGAAGTTAAAAAGTTCTTCGTTTCCTCTAATGAAGCATAAACATTTTTCTCCACAAAATCAAGTAGTTTGTTGCCATTTTCTTCCGAAATTTTGGATATACTGCCACCAATCTTGCCTTGGGACAATTTCCCAAATTTCCGGTATTTATAAATTATTATTTTTATGGAATTTCTAGCTATTCCTAATAATTTTCCAAAATGGAAATAGTCTTCACCATTTTCCATGGCATTGATAATTCGTATTTTATCGATTTCCGAAATTCTGTAAGAAGAATAATTTTTTATAGAAATATTTAATGGAAATATTTAATTTATTTCAATTTTCAAATAAATCGTACAATGTGATTTCTTTTTCATCGCGAAATGGAATTGTTTCTGCAGAAATGTCTGAAAGCCTATGAAAATATGTAATTTATTTCAATTTTCAAATAAATCTTACGAAGAAGTTTCATCATTTTCATAAAAATTTGGATAAGTTTCCTTAGCATTAAATTTAAAAAATTTTTCCGCCATTTTTTTTTCTAAAAATATCTCAAAAATGTCTAAATTAATTTATTATAGGGGTTTTTTCAACTTCGGATGGCTACATGTTAAAAGTTAGCATGCATGTTTTATTATAGGTTGAGTTAATGTGCATTATTTTATTTCTCTATCACTTTTTGTGTCTCTATAGTTTAGGGTTTCTCTCATTGACGATTTTACAAGCAACCTCAAGGTGAGTTGGTGTGTTTATATGCTATAAATTTATTGATTTTCTTTTATATTATAGGTGATTTATCTCAGTGACAGCTGGTGTAATACGTCCACTAGATAAGAATAGTGCCGTTCAAAAATCCAAATAACCAATGTTACCAATCATGGGATATGGCACATAGTGACAATTTTTCGTAATACGTATCAGTGAAGTTGGCAGTAAGTGACGTGGTCAATAATGATATATAAGCAGCATGAAGACGTTCTATCGTATCATTATGTCTGCTCAAATAAACATTAAACGCCAAAGTCGGAGACCGGAGAAGCGATTCCGTGACCAAACTAACCCAGGAGAAGGAGTTCAGAGGGTCATATCCGAGGATGACCGAACTAACTCCCCGATCGCCAGTTAATGAAATTGAGGAAAACTAAAGTTTAATTTTAACACTTATAAATATTTTTTGTTGAATTATCATGAACATCTTTGTTGGGACAAGACACGAATTTGTTTAAATGGATCGGTAACACGCACGCAAATACAACATGCAGATTTAAAATCAGACCCATAAAACACCAACTAACCATGCTAAAATATGAGAGAGAAAACAATTAAATATAAAATCAAGAAACACAAAAGTAAATTAAAATAATAACAAAGTGTAACAAGATCCGCACGAAATAAACATAAAAATAACATGACAACATGAAAATTTGACCGAAATTTGATAATTTACGAAAAAAGCGAAAATCCATAAAAAATGGAACAAAAATTAAATAATTCAAATTGGAAACAATAAATTAAAAAATTAAAAATAAAATTGTCAAATTAAATAACAAAAATAATAAAATTAAGATTAGAATATACTAGAAAATCACAAGGTCAAATTTTGTTTTACTAAATCAAATTTAACACGCAAGGTTAGGGTCGTACGATAGGTATATATACGGATTCATTTTCACAGAATTTTAATCAGTTTTGAAAAACTTGAAATAGTTTTAATCTGAAGACGAGTCTTAACCAGTGGAAAACCAAATTCTAAATGTGAGTGGACGAATGCTCGAGAAATTTCTCCACGTCGCGTCCATGCAACCTCGTAAGAGCTCTGCTTGGGCGTCGGCGTGGGAAAAGAGTTACAATGCTACTATGAATGATGATCTATGCTATTGTTGTCTATTATACTTCAATAAACGTTATAAAAGATGAAACAATTTTTGTCGAAATTTTACCGGCCCACAGCCGACACATCACTACAAGTTATTAAACTTTATATACCCCAACCGAATCGTGTAAGTGCGGTGTAAGTTCGCCAATGATTCGTGCCCGTGAAGGCTACGGCGTGAGAACGCAGTGACTGAAACGTAAATTATTATTCCATATAGGGAAAATGGGTTGAAGGGGGAATAGTCTTTTGGCTGTTTTGTCATCATTCATTTCCTATAGATTCGACCTAAAATTATATTGACAAAACGGCTCAAAATCATAACACCGAGTAGTCCAGTGGGCACTCATAAACTCTTAATATTGATACAATTTTATCCTAAGATTAACAAAGGGAAGGTAACGGGGAAATTCACGCCGAGAAATCGTTGATATGTCGATAACTCGTAAAAATAAAAGATTAAAATCAAATGATTTAAATTTCCAAACTATATTAGCACGACAAGCGTCGCAGTGTCATAAATTCCGACAATTAAGGAGGGAAAAATTTAAACCCCGACCCAAAAAATTAAATTGTCATGTAAATTTAGTCAGCGTCCTATCTACAGTCACCCTTATTCAAACTAGAAGGCGACTTAATGGCCAGGAGGAAATATGAAGCATGTTGATTACATTGAGGGATAAAATATTAAATTAATAGTAATTACATGTTTATTCGTAAAAGTATATTGATTAAATTTTAAATAAATGTTTTTGTCAAGTAAATTAATAATAATTAATCTTTGCAACTCGTTTGATTATTATTTTGACGCTAAATTCAAATGATGAACACGACGCTGATAACATAGAGGCTCAAAAGGACGGAGACGAAGGTGACAATCATAACAGTAATGACAAGTGAAAGATAAATAAATACGAGTCCACATTATTAATACATAATTTATGAGTTTGCTAAAACAGTGCACAAGAAGCAACTAGTTGTCGACTATTATTATAAATCCAACAATTACAGAAAAAAAGACCGATTTTTTTTTATAAAAACAAAGAAAAATCAAATTTCCAAATCAAAAATGTTTTCATATAAACTGTTTCAGAGAGAGAGGAGAATTTGATGGCGTCGCAGCTGATTTAACAAAATTCATCGGCGGATGTGAGTTATAACCACTGGTTTCTGAGGTTCTTCCTGACTTCAAAGGAACTAAATTTAGCTTTATTTATGTTTTCACTTACGTATTACCCACTCGAAACCTCTTCTCGTCATTAATCCAACTTAGTATTGCGATTCATAGGATACGATTACGGGAAATCCATTTACAGTAGAATTCCTCACAAGATCATCCCTTTCTTTCAAAGCCACTGAATCCTGGGTAAATGTCTTCAAAGAGAAATCAATTAGACTAAAAGATAAATAATAAATTTATCACAAATACAGTAAAGCTACCTTTTAAAAAATAGTAAATTATTAACAAGTGGAAGATTGGCCGATGCTGAGATAATAATGAATTTTTTACAACGAATATTGATAGATTGACGAATGAAATCATGCGCAGTTTCAGTGAGGTCTGATGAATTTCCGAGATCACATGTAAGTTCGGCGAAGCAACGGTATATATGGAGTGAAATACGATCTGACATTTTCAAAAGGTCAATTGTTAGAAAATTACAACATTAATCCTGCATGCCACTTACCCAGAGACGATGACACACAGCCACACGACATTTGGCAATAGCGAGTGTGCGGTCAAGGGATTCCAGCCTTTGTACCCCGATGTGTGCATTTACACTGCTATATAACAGATGTACTCGTCTATTACATAAGATTTTCCAAGATGAATGACAACTCGCAACATCAAAATATGTCGAATAGAGATAACAATTCGCGACGGCGGGATAAACTGAGTGTGGGAAAGAACTCACGACAATTGAACGAGTTAAGCGAAGAGTTACGAAACCCGGGGACAAGCTCAACAACGTCGGGAAGAAAAACACTTGAAGGTAATTATTGCAAATTTCCAATATGAGATTAATCGATTTTTCCCCGAGTGGTAGTTCCATAAATTAAATGCCAGAAATGATGATCCATGTCTGAAGGTCGCTGAAGGCAAAGATGTGTGATAAAAATAAAACCAAATTACCTTTTTCCAACTTATGTTATGAATATTAAGAATTACATGCCATTGCCGAATCCAGCCGTAAGGATAGTCACGCTCATTCCCAAAACCCCCAACATGGCCATAATCCACTCCGTATATGAATCGTTAGTTTATTTATTTCATCCTTAAGGGGATAAGAATCAGTAATTATTTCCTTTTTTAAAATGTCTAATTCATTACGACGATAATAGTTTATATTTAGTTTATTATAGTATTCAATTCATTGCGATGATCGTTTGCGTTTTAATGTTAAATATATTAGGAGGATAAATGCTTTCTTAGAATATTCAATTCATTATGATGGCTATTTTTCCCATACCATTTCATTCATTATGATGAATTAATTCCCGTTAATGTTGGACTCATTGTGATGGCGAATGCTCGAAAGTAAATCTTTTCTTCGAATATTTAATCCAGTATGATGGTTACCTCTTGTTGATGTTTAATTCATCATGATGACCAATGATTACAAGTATTTTCTTAGAATATCTAATTCATTAAGACGATTATTTTCCCGTTGATGTTTAATTCATCATGATGACCAATGATTATAAGTATTTTCTTAGAATATTCGATTCATCCTGGTGATCATTCTCTCATAATATTCAACTCATTGTGATGATTATTCCGTGTCAAGGTTTAATTAATTAGGTCGATAAAGGTCTGTAAGTACTTCTTAGAATAGCTAATTCATTAAGATGATTGTTCTCTCGTAATATTAAATTCACTATAGCGATAATAGTTTGCAGTTATTTTACTCAAGGTTAGTAGTACGTGAAGGTTCCCTGTTAACATTTAATTTATTCCCTCCTTATGATATTGATAGACGGTAAGTAATATTTCCCTTTTCCTTGGTCGTTATAAAAATAGTATTCGCATTTTCGTACGCAAATATTAAACTTTACATAGACTAACAAAGAGTTTGAGGGAAGATTGCGGATTTTATTTAAATTCACGTTCAGGCTCTCTCTCATGTTTTACCGAAAAAAACTTCCTTTAATCATCACAATTCATGATGCACAGGAATAAGATAGGTTGGCATAATTCAAAGGATTGGTTGTAAGCGGAGGTCGAGTATGCAGGAGTAACTGCCCTGTCCGATAGCGTCCCCGTGACCTCTCTATCTAATTAATAAGTGATTGTAGGGTGTGCGATCATGTCGAATAGAAAGATACAGGTTCTCATTGAAACGAAAGGTATAACTAGAGACATTTTGCTCAATATGGAACAGCAAATGGCATGAACTGAGAGTGATCATCAAGATGCGTGGTCGTTAAGACGCATCCGTGAAATTAAAGTGACATAACCAAAGTAAGAAATTCACGAGGTGCAATTCAAGTTGAACGTAAGTCACCTTTGATACCCAAACAGACTGGTTATATGTTACGTAAATCGACTATAATTTAAGACCGTGGCCGACGAATCCCCATAACTATACGAGACGAACTATAACCAGCAGGACACGGACCCCTATACCTTAGTATCAGACCTATAATCAAATGAGTTGTGTTAATAGATATCTCGTTCTTTTAGAAAACTCATGGATTGACGCGTCCCGGGTCACATTACGCTTTCCAGCACATTCGGCGGCTCGGTGTCGGCAAGCGATGTTGAACGCGGGATTCTCGATCTCACCGGTCCGAGAATCCCGGATGGAAAACCGGTCAAGCACCGACGACATCGACCTCCCATTCGTCACAATCAAGCGAGAACCCGGCCGCAACCCGTCACAGGAAATCAGAGTACAAGCGGAATACATCCTCGCTCACTTAGAGGAGCATCAGAGACAGACGGATCGCCAGGTCGAAAGGGCAAGGAGACATCTGGAGGAGGTAAACCGAGATATCGCGGCCGGGCTAATCCCGAGTACGAATGGGTACGCCCCACCGTACAACACTTCGTTCAATCTGGACGATCCCAGATTGAATGTGAATTCTACCGCAATCAACGTGGTAGTTCCACGCAAGGCTCTGGTTAGAGGATCGAGAGAGACAGGTGAACAACCAAGCGAGCATCGTGACCACCCATATGCTCGCGAGCGCCCGAGTCGGATATATAATTCTAGACGTCCCGAGTTTTGGGACAGGCGAATGTAATAGAATAAATATTTTTAGAAAACCTGGTTTATTTTTTGTCTATAGTCCTAAAGTGATTAAGTAGAAGGGCAAAGTACTGGTCGACCATAGATTTTAACATAAGTACATCAGTATTACCTTAATATAGCGATAAGAGAGTACAAATTTAACCAGTATTTATCGTTATAGATATGCATTCGTTCCGTGGTTTACAGGAGAAGCTAGACAAGGTCCGCATGGCTAACCGAGACTTGCAACAACATCTCCGACAATTGAACAGTGAGATCCAACAGATCAAGGCGACCTGGATCGAACCGGGGAAGGCAAAATCGATTTATAAAAAGATGACTGCAGCACAACGAGGGTGGGCTGATGAGAAACAGTACGCTGAGTCGCAGAAAATCCAGATACGTGGCCTTGAGGTAGCGTTATTGGCGTGCCAGAAGGGCAACGCGGTGACCTATCCTCTCGTATTTGCAAAAGCTCAATTATCCTATCGAGAGGCTACGACCGTCACCAAGCCTGCCACCAAACCAAACCGACACCGGCCAGGGAGATACGAGCGTGCCAAGCGTCGCGCCGCTCAATTGAATAAAGAATAACATCCAATAATGTTGTCATTTAGTAAAGAATTAGAATAGATTATGTCCCTGCGGAATTTGTCGATCATCCTTCTGTGTGAGTCCACTGAACAAAAATCTTTATATCCTTATCATTATTAATTCAATTTATGCATAATGAATATTAACATAACCTTATATTTCTAAAACAAATATCCCTCGGAGACATATCATGCTATCTAGACGGGAAAGGGATGGGTATGTACCTTTTATCTGACTTACACGCCCGAAAGCATCTACAACAGTGCTCATAGCCGTGACACCGGTCAACGCGCTATGCCCACTGCTGGGGACACTCTGGGTCCTCTTAATCCTTCAATGCTTCATCGCATCAACATGTTATCAAAACCTTGGGTCTAAGTTCGTGTCCATGCGTCCAAATTATAATGGATTTTAATAACAATAATAACATTAACAATAATGACTATAATAATTAGGTTCGGGTTCATTGTAACTACAGTATCAATAATATAATAATATTAAAAAATTTTATTTTTCAAATTAAAAATTTATTTCTAATTTTCTATTTATGAAAGCTAATTTAAATTACCAAAAAGAAATCTTAATTTACTAAATTTAAAAATAAAAATCTTAACTTAAATTACTATAATTACTATAATATAATTAATAATATAATTTATAAAATTTTATTGTAAAAATAAGATTAACTTTACTATAAGATCAAATATATTATTTTGTATTACCGGCCACCGTTTCGATTCTCAAAACTCAAGGGTTTAGGAGAAATTTAATTATATAGCCATTTTTTTATATATATGTTTTAACAATCTTGCGACTTATTACCATGGCAACGGGTTAAACAATTGGTAAGTTCTATATTATAAATTTTAGCTACTTTTTCCTAATAATTTTTCTGTTTTTAGGTATCCCAAGGACCCCCAGAACAACCGTGGCTGTCCCCATTTCGTTGAAATATTCTGTAAAGTATGTTTATTCCTTTTCAATACATTTTCAACTTTAAATTATAGAGATTCGCTGCCTTTTGCGCCTCACACAATTTGAATTTTTTTATCTTTACCGTTGTTATTTATTGTTATATATTTTGAAAATAAAAAAAATTTTTGTAAGTGTTTATTTTTAACTATACTAACAATGATTAGGATTTCAATATGATGGTAAAGTTAAATTAGTAATAGTAATATTCATATTAACAATAATAATGATAAGGCTAATAGCAACCATAATAATAATCATATTAATAATAATGATAGCGGTAATAACAAGAATAATATTAAGTTAAAGATAATTATAGCACCACTTTTAATAATAATAATAATCATAATAATACAATATTAACAATGTTGGGCCAGAACACAAACGGCCTTGTAAATGTTTAAATGAATCGGTAACACACATGCAAACACAACATGCAGATTTAAATTCAAACCTATTAAAATGCCAATTAACCCTATCAAAATATGAGAAAGAAGACAATTACATATAAAATAATAAACCTAAAAATGAATTAAAATAATAACCAAAAGCAACAAGATCCGCACGATATAAATATAAACATAACACGAAAACCTAACAAATTTGACCGAAATTTGATAATTTAACAAAATGTGAAATTTCATGAAAATGAAATAAAAATCAAATAATTTGAATTAGAAATAATTCAATTAAAATCTAAAGAAAAAATTATCAAATAAAATTACAAAATAATAAAAATTAAAATTAGAATACACTAGAAAAATCCAAGGTCGAATTTTTTTTTACTAAACTAAAAAGAACACGCAAGGTTAGGGTCAAAAAATAGGTATATATACCGATTCATTTTCACATAATTGGTAATCATTTTTGAAAATCGTTAAATCAGTTAAATCAGAAAATCTATGTAAGTGAGAGTTTTATTTGAAAGTCCTCTCCACGTCGCATCCTCGCAACCTCAATAGAGCTCTGCTTGGGTGTCGACCTGGGGAGAGTGAGGTTTTTATGCTATTTTATGTATGCTTGGATCGGTAAATTCTTTATTAATTTTTAATAAATTATTCATAACGCATAAATTTTTTTATTATTATTGTCGAAATTTTTCCGGCCCACAGCCAAAGACACATCACAAGTTAGTAAAATCGACATATTATTCGAATTCGTGTAAGTGCGTGGAATATCGCCAATGATTCGTGTCCGTGAAGGTTCGGCGTGCGGAACGCAGGAGCTGGAACGTCAATATTATCCCGTATAGAAGAAAGAAGAGATAAGGAAGCGGTCTTTTGGCTACTTCCTCGTCTCTCGTTTCTTTAAATTCTACCTAAATTATTTTACCTACGGCTCAAAATCATTACACGAGTAGTCCAGTGGGCACTCATTAATTATAATATAAACACAAATGCGCCTAAGGCTAAATAAAGGGGAAGGTGACGGGAAATTGAAAATAAAATCGTTGCTATGATCAAAATATAACGAGGCATAACAAAACAAAAATCGATAAAGTAAACATTATAATTGAATATGAGGATTTTTTAATAAAAACCAATAATCAATGAAACGACACGTAGGGAAATATATTAAATACTCTCAAAAGCTTAATACCGATAAGACTAAGTTAGTGAACCATCTAGTACTTGTAATGTGAAAAATCAAGATATAAAATGACTAATTGTAGAGTGCTGAAAAATAATAATTAAGTAAAAATACCCGGATAAAGTAGGACCGAAATTGTTGTAATCAATAGGTCAGTTGACTTACCAAATCGGAGAATTACGGGTAACCCAGATCCCAAAAGGTAATGATGAATTAGCACTGACAACCATATAAGAACGCTAACTGAGTCCATTTAGTTAATGAAATAGTTTCCCACACTAGATAATAACTCCCAAGTAGTTATCATTAGTCCAAAACAAAACCTATAAAATACGAGACTACCGAACTAAAATTCGAGCTCAGGTAGATCGATTAAAAATGCGAATTAGTAAATAAATAACTGAGAGAAGTCCCCAATAACACCAATTAATTTATTTCCATAATAATACAATTAAGTTATTTCCACTCTCTCCATTGGCATTACCAGTAAACATAAATAGGACAAGGTTTCTTCCAATAACATTGGATAAGTAGCCAAAGTTCACACCTACCAAATTAATATAACGATAATTGAAAGAATAGAATTCAAATCTGACGAAAATTGCTCCGAATAAAATTCAGAAAATAAATAGTTAAAATCCGTCTAAAATTAGTTTAATGATATCGAAAGAATAGAATTCAAACCTTACGAAATTTGAATCCAATAAAATTAACAAATAGATTATTAAAAGGAAAATAATTCCTAAAAGTTGGAACAATATTAATCAACTAAACGTATGACAAAACTTACTAGGAAGTTGAAGCGATTTAGATTCCATAAAATTTCCAATCGATCGACCAGTTGATTAGTAGAAAATTATTATAAACCAATCAAAAACCCAAACGTAATAGATACTCCCACAGACATCCCGAAAGTATAACATTCCCGTAAAATGACAGAACAAACCGGTTTGCCAAATCGATATCTGATGGGTTAAAAATCTGAAATATCATGGCAAGGGGCGAATTGAATACTTGCCCAGAGCGTGTGCGATTATGAAGTCCGATTTTCACACACACACGCCCCAACAATAAATACGCCGGCAAGAACATTGACTACACACCCAATCTACACGCCAACGACGATCAGCTAAACAATTAACATATACATCAAGCTAACTAAAACGAACCAAGACCCTTACCTAAGCCATAGCAAACCAAAATGTGCAATATCGATCTAACAAACTGACTGAAACTAACACGCCAATTTGTCGCACACCAATTGTGACATTTTAAAGGGAGCAGAAAAATCGATAAGTCGTTCCACGCACACGATATTATACCAGGTGGGGGCAACTAGCGTTATTAAAACACCACATAATCGCACAGGACACACCCGCCCATGGCTGATGTAATAAAACCCCGCCAGTGATCCCGGTCAATTAGAATTTTTCGGACAACATTAGAAGTATGATGCCACAACAAGTTTCGAATGAGGAAAATGCCCCGATTAGGACATCTGGCGAAGGAATGGAGTTGGATTCCGACTCGCGGATTGAGTGTAAGGATTTCATATGATTCTTTTTTGTCGGAATCTAAATAATAATGTTGCAATAATTAGGTAAATAATTAGAATTTCTTTTTAATAAATAAAATTGAGTTTTTGTTTTTAAAAAAAAAACATAAATCTAATCAACATTGCGTGCGATACCAATTTGGATTTTCTATTAACTGCCCATGCGACCCTCAACATTTTCCATGAAATTTTGGCTCTCGACGATTCTCAAATGGTGCAGGCATGTTTAAAACTATACTCAAAGGAACCTCTTGTTAAAATCAACCTTTAGATCCTGAAATGAGATAATTCATACGATAGATTTTTTTTCCTTAAATCAATAGAAACTAATATTCAAAGGATTGGGATGATAGAAAAATGAAAGTTTCTACGAATTTATTATTTATGCTCCAAAGGAGAAGGGAAACCCCATTGTATGATGCAAATTACAGTCAACTTCCGAATTTAACTTCACCAATATTGGGTTGTTTAGAATATATACATATATATAAATCATTTACAAATAATAATAGTAACATTACTTTATTTAAATTTATAATTTCGGTTTCTATACTAATACAATAAATTGCATTATTTCAATTAAATAAACAATAAATTAAATTTATTTACTAAAATAAATAAATTTCTGTATGGTACATGAACGTTATTCAAAAGATTTTGTAGGCTTAACTGCGGAGTGGAAGATATGTATAGTAGTTGCGAACTGTAGGGATGTTTATTTAGAATCAAAGGGCATGGAGAAAGATCGAAAGCCGTTGCTTAAATCATATAGGGATATTCATATTCGATTTTTGTAAAAACATCTTGTGTCAACCATTTAAAATCTAAGACAATAATATACCTATTTTTTGGTTGATTTTCTTCTCGTTTAATCCCTTAGTTCTAGAATGTTATTTTAAAATTTCAACCTTCGCTAATCAAACAACCAAATATGTAAAATTTTAATATAATACAACAAAGTGATATTTTATTTTTGTTAAATAATAGTAGAAATAAATATGTGATATAAAATGAAACGGAAGGATTCATCACGAATAAGTTTATCCATTCTAGACTATTGATATTAGTAGTAGAATGTGAGTCCGTCAGATACAACCCCCCATTGACTTACGTAATTATTACATAATATTTGACCTCTGCACACACTGTTGCTACCTGGAGATTGACCTCTGTCCACTAGTTGCTACCTAGTAAATGACCTTTGGTCAGTGACCTCATGATTACGTCACTTGACCACTGGTCAATCGCACACTTACTATGTCACTGGTCACACTTATTATGTCACTGGAGACTGATTACCTAACCGTTATTATGTCACGTAGTTGTGGACCAACACACCTACCTTCTAGAACCTTCCACACACCTACCTTCTAGAACCTTCCACACACCTACTTTCTAGATACTTCCACACACCTACCTTCTAGATACTTCCACACACATACCACATTCCACACACCTACCTTCTAGAACCTTCCACACACCTACCTTCCTAAACATTTCACACACACATCAATCAACGATCAACAATCCATACCCATCCATACCCCTCTATACCCATCCATACCCATCCATACGCATCCATACCCATCCATACCCATCCATACCCATCCATACCAATCCGCGCCCATCAGCGCCCAACACGCCTACAACTACGTCTACGACTAAGTCGTAGACTTAGCAAAATCACTCACTAGTACTATTCAAAATTTTATTAAATATAACAAGTTTGTTTCACAGTGAAAAGAATATGCTCAAGATGAAGCATGCAATTCATACTGCAATCGTAGTAGAGAAGGATGAATTCAAATGTAAGTTATCAAGTATTTGATCAATCAGTCTTTTCTGCAATTGGCGTCTTCTGAATTTTCTTTTGCTTGATCTGATATGAGGATTCATCGGCGTCGTCATCCGGCATTGCAAATATAAATTATGCAGTAATAAATACTACGAACTAAGCTCTGATTTGATTTTCTAAGTTTTCTAAATTCAATTACGACTTTTACAAAGGCAAAAGTCAGGTTAATAATATTGAATTTAAAGATAAATTACGAATGTAGTCTGAATCATTTCAAACAAAAAAAATTAATTCTGATCTAAATGAAAAAGTTTAAGTTAGTTTAAATATCCATTATTTTAAATTAATTGCAGAAGTCTGGTAGAATTCCGTGCACATGGTAATACCACATTTTAGCTGAGTGCAGGATATTGCTCATTGCACATTCTTTTAGCAGACCTTCTGTTTGAAATGGTTCAATGCCAAGTTTACAAATCAGATCATAAGTTGATGGAGGAATCGACCCTAATGCCCCAATAATACAAGTGTAAAGCTCTACCTGATAATCAGGTTTGGCTACCTGTAATTCACTCTGAAGCAAGCTATATTTCTCAATATTTGCCTTATCAGTCAACTCAAAATGTGAAACAGAATCCATTGGACAATTAATATCAATCATGAATATTCTTTTTCTTTCAGTATCAGTTATTATAAGATCGACGCGTTGTTTAGAATTCAGGACAAGAGAACAAGAATGATCAACCACGACAATAAAATTAGGATTTTTTAGATTATTCGTTATTATCTTTATACAGTCATTGTGTCTCTCTAATGTCAGTATTTGGTGAACCTTACATGACTGTAAGGCATGAGACATAGTTTCATCCTCTTTCTCACAACGTCTACAAAGTCTAGTTTCCCCTTTTCTATTAGGGTTTGCATTGATGTTAAGTGTATTAGTTCGCGCTCGATGTATAAAGTTCCATGTAAATTCGCCAAGTTTACTTTTAAAAATTGCTTTATTTATTTGAGGAGATAATTTTATAGCCGCTGCAATCATGTCGCTTTTATTACTCAGTTGCCATTTTTTGAACGGGCGAATCAACAATCATAAATGGTTCAATACATGATCTACTTATTGCTTCAAGAACAGGATTAATGGCAATCGAGAAAAGAATCATTGAAAGAGGACATCCTTGTTTAACTCCTTTTTTGATTGAAAGATTAGGTGTTAAAATTGGGCCGCAGCTGTAGAAAGATTGAGTGTCGGTGTAAAGTAATTTGACAATAGTAATAAATTCTTCGCTAACGCCAATAGTTTTCAGAACACTCCACAAGTAGTCATGAGGAACACTTTCAAATGCGTCCTTAATATCTAACCAAGCAATAGCTAATGGGGAATTCTTGCTATATTTCGAATGCTCAAGTGCAGAAGAAAGTATTGAATTGTGCTCGACACAACCTTCATGGACAGAGCCACCCTTTTGCCCAATATGCAAAATATAGTTACAAATCACCCATGATGTTAGGCGTGTAGTTAAAATAGACGCAAAGACTTTATAAATAACAGACAGCAGAGCTATTGGTCGCCAAGATGAAACTTTATCATAATTATCTGTCTTATCAGGTTTCGGAATTAGTATAGTCTTGAAAATTTTCCAGCTAGTCGGAAAGATTTTACTACTGATGATTTTATTAAACAGGAAACTTAACAAAATACCTTCAGGGTCAAGAAGAGCAAGATCTTTGTATTGAATACCATCAATACCCGGTGAAGTGTTATCAGCTCTCTTTAATTCGTAAATAACTTCAAACGGTAAAATATCTACAATATTGAGAACATTTGTCGTGCTTCGACAATCTTTAAGAATTTTATTCCATGAATTCGATACTGGGTCCTCGTGATTAAATTGGTTCAGAATATCCTGAATTTCAGGCCTGACGGTGACTGGTAAGTCATTAATAATTTTATAAAAAGTTAATTTCATATTAATTAAAAATTCTGATCTACTTTTATATTTACTTATTATATTTGAGTTTTGTTTACTTCCTAGGTATGGTTCGTGGGATTTAATTTCAGTGAAATTATTTAAGTGAGGAATTTGTCGAATAATGCATTCAACTATTTGGTTAACATCAGCATTTTCAAAACTAATAATTAATTCAAATACTTTATTTTTACGCTGTTGTAAGTCAAATTTAATTGTTTCTTTTGCTTTTGTTAAAATTTTCTCTTTATCTTTGTTATTGATCTCAGAAACAATTGGAAGAACAGAGTTGATAATTCTTGCTATTTCTCTCAAATTAATGTTTTCAAGGGACATATCATGCGCATAGTTGTTGATGAAAGCACATATTAGAATTTTACTGAGCAAACCTGAACCACGAACATCATGAGGACATTTGCCTGCTCTAATGGCACAACCACGTGAGTTTCTTATTTCCTTTATTTTAGTAACTAATACTTTACAAATAAATGTATAGTTTAGGCTGACATCAAGTGTTGTTGGATCCAGAAAGTAATGCTCGTCAGTGTTATAATCAATTACCATTAGTGTTTCCCGAGACTTTGGTGGAGCAAAAATGGCAAATACAACTTTCGCGTTTTGGAGGCACTTATAATTCAAATGTTCATTCAAATAATGAGTACAATCGTCAAGAATAGCAGTACACATTGTGAAACCCAAAAAAACGAAGTCTGTTGATAAACTTAAATTATTAAAATATTTTATTAAAATGCTGTCGGTAATCTTTCCATTTATTAGATTTAAATTTAATGAAATTTCAACACACTCTTTAGTGTTGATATCATCAAGTAGCTTATATATTTTATCATGTTGAAAATCCCGATCTAAAATCAATTTTTCCAAAAACACAATGAAAGCAGTGGCATGAAAAGTTGGATCATCTGAAATGAAGCAGCGGTGAAGAATACCATGATTTATTTGAAATTTTATTTTCAAACTCAAGAAAAAACTATTTAAATAATCCGTAAAGTTTCCTCCTATTTCGGTTAGTCTATCAGAAATATCAGTCTTTCGAAAATCGAAAATATTACAAGTCATACGACGGGTCGAATAGAGAAGTAAACACCAATAATTTTCATTGGGAATTATGCTAATGACATGTTGAACGTCTTTGAACTGCGGAAAGTTGACGTTCTCAATGATATAATTATTATTTTGGGCTATTAAATTGATAGTTAGATCCGGGGAAAGAACAAGTATATTAGTATTGCTTTTAAACCATTTACTTAAGAGGAATGATACACATGACTTTTGAAATTTTGGTTTAATATTAATACTGTTATTGATGTTTCGTTTTTGTTTTTCAAGAGTAAGCGCAATCGCTTTTTTAAAATTGATTCCCATCAAATTATTTTTAGGAAGGCCCCCACCGATAACTTGGGATACTTTGTTTGAGCCAAAAATTTGAAAATCATGCACCTCTCGTCTTATCCCATCAATAAAATTGTTAGGAAAAGTGTCCAAACCTTGACTTATAAGAATTGCATAAGCAAAAATTAAAGGACCGCAATCAAAACTGTTCTCTTGATATATAAGATTTTGGAAAGGGTGACAAGATGAAGCCACTTGAAGTTTGAAAATCTTTTGGATCACGAAGTTTAGTATTTTTTAATTTAGTGCATTCTGCATCAGTCTCTTCAGAGATTGTGGCAGATTCTAAGACTGATGCTGGCACGTACCTTCACTTGGACATTGCCTTTGACACTTTTAGATTTTGCTTAGTCATCATTTTTTTATTTTCTGTAATTTTTAATTCCAAATAAGATACAGCTTCCTCGTCAATATCAACAGGTAAAACTACTTTTTTTTCATTATTTGTTACGTTAGAACTACTTCCTTTATTAAAGTTATCGATTTTATTGGTGAGTTCGAAAGAGTTAACATGTTCTTCATAAGTTATCAAATTTTCAAGAGATTCAATGAGATCAAAAATAATCAAGCTCATTTCCTTAGTACAGTTTTTCCGACATTTCATTGATATCTGAAAGTCGTCTCTATTTTTAAGTAGAAATTTTTTCTTATCTCTAATAACAAAATACAATAATCTTTTTGCCGTAACTGTGACATTATCGTCTTTTTCAGGACGAAAATCATTGATGCAAGTAAGGAGCAAGTCTATCATACTCAATCGGTTAGTTTTTTCCGAAATTGTTTTATTAAATAAATTAAATAAATTATTTATTCTTTTAATTGTAAGTGGTGAAATTATATTTTTTAACTTATCAATTTCGCCATTAAGTAACCACTTTTTATATTTAATTAGTTTTTCTTGACAACTAAATTTAAAATAGGAAGTAGAAGGAATTTGATCAGTTAATTCATATCCCCATATTTCAAGATTATCAATTATCAACGAACTGCATTTTTCACTATCAATAATAGAATGTAATAGTAAAACATTACGGAAATAATTTAAAACATAAGTACCATATGTTATGTTACTAAAATATTTTATATTACCCTTTAAGTTTAAATAATTTAGGTGGAAAATTATTTCAACAATTTTATTTGAAGAAGCAGGTAATGAAATAAGCCTCTCAAGTTCTATATCGTCTTTAGATATCTTAAATAAGTCGAATAATCCAAAATTAAACATAACGTCAGAAGCATTTCTTAAATCGGGTTCTATTTCATTTGATTTTTGATTTATAATGAATTTACCACCAGAAAATGAAATATCTTTTGGAAATTCTTTATTTACCTTTAAGTGATTAATTAAACTACTTATCTTATCAGAATCTTTGTGCATGCCTTCAGTAAAGAACATCTCTTTAATCTCTGGAAAATCAAAATAAAGTTTATCAAGCTGTGATCTTGTTAAATTAGATGACCCAATATTAAACGATTCATTATCAGCATCTTCAGACGTTAAAAGATCCTTCATAATAAAGTCACCATCAGCATATTTTAAGTCAGATTTTACAAGAAAGTATGGTAATTGTTTTTGAAATTTTAAATTATCCAAAGTTTTATTAATGACAGCTCTTTTATGCAGTTCGTTTTTAATAGAAACTGTTTCGGCTAATTTATGTGAAAATACAAATAAAAATTTCTTTATTGCTAATGGAGCTTTAATCAGCTTGGAACAATAATTATTAGTATTAATAAGGTTCGAAATAATGGTTTTATTTTTATTTTGAAAATTTGTTGATTTTGTAATTATCTTTTTAGTAGCATCTGTTTTTTTAATTTCACTTAACTTGATTGAAATACAGAGATTGCCATTTCTATAGAATAAACTATCACAATCTTTTATGTTAAAATTAAGTTTCGATTTATTAATCAAGGAAGTTCATAATTAATAAGATCAAACTTGGTCTTAGAATTTTTCTTTTTCAATAAACTTATGAAGTATGGATAATTATTAATAATATTACGACGCTCATTTTTATTTAAAATACGTGAAAGGTAATTGCAGTTAAATCTTTTCATATTTAAAGCATCCTTAGTTTTAGTAACTTTAAATTTTTTAAGCTGTGTATTAATAGGATTTAAAGGACTATTTTCTGCATTTTCTGAAACAAGATTATAATTAGATGAGATATTTAAGTCATCATTATTATCGACATTAATTTTATTTAGTATATTTAAATTACAATTATTATCATTAAAATCAGAATTACTTTATCTATTCAAAACAATATCAAACTTACTATTCATTCGCAAAATGTGCTCTTCAAGTTCCATTAGATTCGCCGAAAGTGGCAATATTTTGTTTGAAAGTGCTTCCTTATCACATTCGTTGAACAATTTTTCAGAATCCATTGCATTCGTTGAACGTGGCAATTGATTATCACGAGTCGAATTCTTTGATACTAAATCCAACGATAGATCTGGATGAATTGGCTTCGCCGAAAGTGGCAATTGATTTTGTCCATTTGATCTTTGAGAAATAAAATCCAATAATTGATGGCAAAAAATTATTTGATTTTGTAGAATTGTCTTGAAAATAACAAGTTCTGATGAACTATTATTCAATTGATTTGATGTAAATTGATCTTGCACTATCGGAAGAGATTGCGTCATCGTGTTGTGTGAGAGGAGAACACACCTACCTTCTTAAACATTTCACACACACACACATCAACCAACGATCAACGATCCATACCCATCCATACCCATCCATACCAATCCATACCCATCCATACCCATCCATACCAATCCGCGCCCATCAGCGCCCAACACGCCTACAACTACGTCTACGACTAAGTCGTAGACTTAGCAAAATCACTCATATAGAAATTTATTAATATAACAATTTTGAATTTTTCATATCGGACACAGCTCTACATGGAGCTTGCCGTTCTGAGACTCTCCAAAAGCAAAAGATCCAATTGAGTTTCGATATTTCATCTTATTGTTGAGGAACTCTTGACGCAGTTGCAATCGAATTTTCTCTAAATTGTCCTCGGCTCTGATTCTCTTTCATCGGCATTTTCATCCAGCATTGAATTTCCATTGGCTTTTGATGAAGCACCTTTGTAGTGGAAGCTGATCACAATTCTAAGACATCAAAGTAGATTCGGTCATTGGAATTCAACATTTGATTATCGCCTTTTGACATCTGCCCAGATTTATTATTGATAATTGACATTGATTGTTGAGGTCCATTTCTTTATCGAATATTGAATCTTTATCTGCTTTTATTTCCATCCTTCAGAATTGAGTTTTCAGCAGATTTGGGAAAAATACCATCAGGCTTCTTCATTCTAGATTAATTTGCTACCAAGTGTAGACAGAGAGTTTAATTTTATGCAAAGTTAAACCTTTCCCTGGAAGAGGGTGGAATTCATTAATTAACACAATAAATCACATACACAAGTCAAATGGCTATTTCAACTCAAACATTAATTAAATCGAAATTTTTCAAGATTTACCAAAATACCCGTCTTGTGGTAGTGCCACCGTCTAGCAGAATGTGAAATATTGCTTAGCGCACAATCTTTTAATAAACCTTTCAGGTGAGTTCGATCAACTCCAATCTTTAAAAGTAATTCAGGAGTCTTTGGAGGAAAGGAACCTAAAGAGCCGATGATACAAGTATCAAGCTCCACTTTGAAGTCAGGTTTGGCATCTTGTATTTGCATTTTCAACGAATCGTATTTTTGTAAATTAAGAAGATCTACTAGTGCAAAATTATTAATTGTATCACATGGACATTTCATGTCAACTAAAAATATTTTTTCCGCACCATGTCAGTGATCATTAAATCTACTCGCTCTTTCGATTCCGGAACAAGTGAACATACATGGTCAACAACAACAATCAAATTTGAATTTTTCGACAAGTGAGACGAAATCAGATCAAGACAATCATTGTGCTTCTCAGAACCAAGAGTCAAATGGATTTTACAAGATTGAATAATATGCGACATTGTTTCGTCTTCAGTGTGACATAATCGACACAGTCTTTTATTACCTTTATTATGTGGTTTTGCATTGATGGACAAAGTATTTGTACGAGCACGATGGATAAAGTGCCAAGCAAACTCAGAAATGTCACCTCGATAAATAGCTTTATTAATTTTTGGTGAAAGTTTAATGGCTGAGGCAATGAAATTTGAAGTGCAGCCTTTTTCCCATTTCGAAAGATACGAGTCACAGAGAGCCATGTGCAAGACTTTTGAAGTAGTTTTACGCAAATCAGGAGTAAGAATAAATGTCCCACGTTTTTCTGATGTAATAAAGAGTCAAGGTTGACCTTTGGTGACAATAAACATAATATTAATATCATGTTCTTTCTTAAAAAAAGCAATCGCAATTCTAGCTCGCTGAAAACGAGTTTTCTTACCAGAATGCCGAGGTTTTGGCTCTTTCCCATTGATCCAATCAAACGTTTCTTGCAAAGTCGGATTGATAATACCAAGTCGCGGACCAGCTACAAAGTTCAAAGAATCAAGGTTAACTTTTCTCGCAAATTCACAATTAGAAGTAAAAAGTCGGAAAAAGTGTTATTGTCTGTGTGTGGTATTCGTCAAGTAGATCAACACAGTTTGCCCCTCCGTTTTCAGTTGAATTATAAAAATAACATACTTCAGAGTGGTTAGGCAAAGACATCATTTTCCTAAAACAATTTCTTAATTGGCTAGTGATGTTTACAGTCAGATTATTGTTGGCATTGGATTTTGCTAGTGCACTTGTTTTAATCTCTCGTGTTCTAAAAGGAAATACTAAACGAGAATGTAAAAAGATTTTGTACGCTTTCAGTTTTTGCCATCCAAGTAAGTCAGAGTCAGCAATTTTCCTAGTATCAGAAACAACTTTCTTAAGAATGTCATATGGACTCTGATCGGTTTCTTCACCCACAGGCACTCCAAGATATTGGTAGAATTCACTTGAAGCTAATCTTTTAATTTTAATGTCATTTATAAGAATTTGACTTTCTGTTTCGATAAGAGGAAGTTCGATATAACCGCATTTTTCAGGACGGTATTCAAAGCCAATTTCAGATGCAATTACAACAGCAATGTTTGTTACTCTCTGTAAGTCGTAAGCAGACTTTGATACAAGAGCAATGTCATCAGCGTACGCAAGGATTTTAACTGCAGATTCACCAATCATAAATGGTTCACATTTAGATCGGGATACTGCTTCAAGAACTGGATTAATTGCTAAAGCAAACAATATCATAGAGATAGGACATCCTTGCTTAACACCTTGTCTGATTGCAATATTTGGAGTCAAGATAGGACCACAACTATAGAAAGTACTTGTATCGGAATACATCCTCTCAAGAATAGTCACAAATTCCTCATCAACCCCAACAAATCGAAGTAAAGACCACATGTAGGCATGAGGAACACTCCCAAAAGCATCCTTAATGTCAAGCCAAGCAATAGCAAGTTGAGAGTTCTTGCTGTATTTAGAGTGCTCTAAAGCTGACGAAAGAATTGAATTGTGTTCCACACATCCATCGTGTCTAGAGCCACCTTTCTGACCGATATGCAACAGATTGTTCTTATTTATCCAAAATGTTAAACGATTAGCTAAACAAGAGGCAAACAGTTTGTAGATAACTGAAAGTAGTGCAATTGGACGCCAAGATGACACCCTATCATATTTATCACTTTTACCGGGTTTTGGAATTAGCAACGTTTTAAAGGATTTCCAGCTATCTGGTATAACCTTTTTAGAAATAATTTTATTAAATAAAAAAGTTAGTAGTTTACCCTCGGGATCCAGCATCACCAGGTCTCGATATTTTATACCATCAACACCAGGACTTGTGTTGTCAGCTTTCTTGAGCTCAAATAATACCTCAGAATTCGATAAATATTTAAGTTTAAGTGTTTTATCAGAACGATTACAAAATTTCAACACCTTATCCCAAGTTCGGTCTAAAGGAATTTTGTGCTCAAAATTCGTTATAATGTTTTCATATTTAGGTCTAACATCCACATCTACATATTGATGATCGTGTTTACAGTGGTTTTCATGTCACTGTTGAAATTTTTAATTAAATTACTTTTATTAATTTGAGATTCTACTCTTTCTATATTGCCCAAGTAAGGTTTGTGTGTTGGCACAGTTTTAATAGAAATTTGATCCAAAATTACATCGACGATTTCATCAACATTCATTTTAAATACTTTTATTAAAAGTTGATCAATTTTATTTTTACGTTCTTTTAAATTTTCACTTTCTTTATGATTTTCATTAATTATATTATTTTCTAAGGATTTAACTTTTTTTATTTCACTAACTATTGGAAGGAAGGAGCTTACCACATTACCAATTTGTCTTAAATTCAAACCAACTAAAGGCAAATCATTGGCATAATTTGACATGTAAGAACAAAACAGAATTTTGCTTACTAAACCTGAACCACGAATATCATGTGGGCATTCACCAAGATTTAATATACGATTAGGTGATTCTCTAATTTCATTAATTTTATTTCTTAGAATCTTACAAGTAGACAAATAATTATCATTTCCTAAAAGAGTTGTTGGGTTTAAAAGGTAATATTCATCAGTGTTGTAGTCTATGATAAAAAGAATTTCACGAAATTTTGGAGGTGCTACAATGGCGAATATAACTTGTGCTTTGATAATATTATCATAGTTTAAAAAATCATTTAAATAGCGAGTGCAATCATCCATAATAGCAGTGCACATTGCTGAATTTAGGAATATAAAATTGCTGGGTAAATTTAAATTTTTAAAATATTTTGTGATAATTTCATCATTAATTGAAAAATTAATTAAATTTAAATTTTTACAGATCTCATTTGTTATTTGTAGTTTAAATGATTTTAAAGTTTCATTGATTTTAGTAAATGAAAGGATATTACCAAAGAAGAATCTCTCGAGAAATTCAATAAACGCAGAAGCAAAAAAATGTGGATCTTCCTATCTAAACGAGAAGTGAGTCTGGTTATGATTAACAATAAAATTGACTTTCGCAGTAGAAATGAAGAATTTATTCAGATAATCAGTCATGCTTTCACCAATACTGACAAGTCTCTCATTTAAGACTCTGCCTTGAAAGTTTAAGATGTAGCTGCGCTCGAATACAGGGGAAAATATATACAGACACCAGTGTGGGTTGTTTGGAATGACAGCAATTACATACTTTACTCTCGTAAATTGCCTAAATGTGACGTTTTTTCTTATAAATTGATTATTATGTGCAATAAGATTCAACGTCAATTCAGGAGACAATACGGTTATATAATTTTTATTACTAAACCATTCTTTTATTAAAGAAGGTACACAGGAATTCTCATTTTGGAGAGAAGCTTTATAAGGAAGTGCTACGTTTGGTGGTCTTGTTACATTTTGGAAGCGTTTAAAAATAGGCAGTGTCGTTATACCACCCCCAGAGACTTTTGGTGGATTCTGAAATTTAGTAGTTTGGAATCGATGGGCATTTTTACGTATTGTTTCAATAAAGTTGTTGGGAAATGTTTGCCATTCTTGGCTTATCAGCATAGCATACGCGCAGATGTAAGATCCACAATCGTAATTATTATCCTGGTAAACAAGGTTATCATGGGGGTGAAAGGTTACAGCAGCTTTGAGATCAAAAAGATTATTTAAAGCCATCGTGATTTTAAGTGCACTTGACTTATTAATAAGGTTATGCCGTTTACGGAGAATTGGGTCAACAAAATAGGAAATTTAGTCAATTTACAGTAAACAAAAAGGATCCAATGAGATTCATTGATGTTAAGAGGCATAATATTATTTGCGCTTTAAAAAGATTATCTGGCATTGGAAATATTTCGTCTTTGCAATTCGAACTTAAAATTTCGACGATAAAACATTTGACCGGTGCAAAGTTTGGATTACCGATGTGACTCTCAAGATAATAATCAATATCATCATCGGTAAACCAGATTTTGGGGTCGCGTTCAGGAAAAAAGTAATTAATTATAGTGCTATCTGCATCAGTCTCTTCAGAGATTGGAACAGATATTGAAACTGATGCAGGCACTTCCCTTCATTTAGATTTTTGTGCCTTGGGTTTTACAGCTTGTTTTGATGTTATTTTTTTCAGAGGTTTATCTATAGTAACTGGCTCAGTTTCGTCAATGTCTGTCGGGAAAGTATCCAACTGACCAACTATAACTGTGTCAGGAGTGGGATTGACCGGTTCCACTATTAAGATATTTAAGTTTTCATTAGGAGATACGTCTATATTATTGTCTACAACTGCTTCTCGCTCTTCAAAAAGTTCATTTGACTGAATGAGCTTAGTTATGAAATCACTCATTTTTAGTGTACAAATTTTTCTACAATTGAAGGGTATGCGATAGTTAAAATTATCTTTATTTAGAAATCGTTTTTTGTCCCTAATAATAAAATAAAGCATTCTCTTTGCTTTAACCAAATCATCTACATCATTGTCGATTTCTATGTTATTAATTTTTTTCACCTAAACTAGTTAGAAATTTCAGTTGGTCGGATTTGGTAGTATAAGATTGGTCAATCACCCCAAGAAAGTTATTGATTTCAATTATAGTTTCAGGACAAATAATATTGTGGATTCTGTCAATTTCACCAGACAATTTCCATTGTTTGAGCTTCAAAAGTTTTTCTTTACAACTTGAACTATAATCGGAAGAAGAAGGAATCAATTCAATCAATTTTGGAGCCCACAATTCAATATTATCAAGATTTATGAAAGCACAAAATATTATCATATTCAGATAAACCAAAGAGACTAAACACAAACCAAGGTTAAACATGATATCGGATTCAGATTCCACTTGTGGAAACTGAGAATCATTTAATTTATCAATCTTAACAAATTTACCCCCCACAAATGAGATCTGTTGAGGAAATGTTTCTTCAATTTTAAATTTATTAATTAAATTAATTAATTTTTCAGGGTTTTCATCTATGCTTTTTTTTCGATGAAAAAAAGTTCCTGAATTTCAGGGAATGAGTTAAATAGTTCTTTAATTTGTGAACGGGACAGTTCAGTAATTTTTTGGCCCAACTCATCCTCGATCTCAAAACTATTTAACAAATCCAACATTAAAAAATCCCCATCCTTATATTTAATTTGGGATTTAACCAAATAGTCGGGTAGGCTATTTTTAATTTTTAATTAAGTAATTATTTTATTTATTTGTTCCTCTCTGATTGTGACATTACTAATATTAGTTGTCTCAGCCAGTTTATCTGAAAGAACAAATAAAAATTTCTTTATCGATAAAGAAGCAGGGATAAATTTATTTGTATTGTAATTTTTAACAATCTTTGAGTTTATTAAAGATGTTTTGATTTTTAAGTTTTTAGTAATTTTAGATTTTACTTTACTACTATTATAAAAATTAATTGTAACACATATATTATTATTTCTAAAAAAGAAATTTTTAAATCCAGCTATATTTAGGGGATTATCTATTTTAGAAATTTTGGTCAACTCGATATTTAATACCTCAGATTTCTTTTCTGATTCTTTACTTTTCAATAAAGCAAATAAATTGGGAAATAGCTTAAAAAACTGTTGCCTCTCTTTGGAATCTAAAACTCTAACAAATAGCGAAAATTTTACTCTAGAAGTATGCTCTATTGTCTTTTTAGAAACTTTCTTAGAAGGAACAATTTTAGTTGGTATTTTCCTAATCAAATCTTTTTCTGATAACTTAAGACAAGGAACTTTATCTTGGACTAAAAGAGCTGAAGGAAGTTCACTAACAAGATTAGCCTTAACAATTGAAAGAGGTTCCTAAACATGACCTTCTTAAACATTTCACACACACACATCAACCAACGATCAACGATCCATACCCATTCATACCCATCCATACCAATCCATACCAATACGCGCCCATCAGCGCCCAACACGCCTACAACTACGTCTACGACTAAGTCGTAGACTTAGCAAAATCACTCACTAGTACTATTGGTATTATTATTATACTTTTTACTTCATATAAATGTAAGAGTTTCGTTTACCTCATAGATTCACGTTACTTGCATGTGATATATTAAAAAATTATATTTACATGAAATTTTTAATTGTTAATTATATTATTACATAAAAAATTATAAAATAATCATTAAACATAATAAATTAACATCAAACTCGTCTTAAAAGTAAATGTTCAATCTTAAATTATTTAGCTTACTGACTATTTTGTTAGTAGTATATTACGTAACAATTTTATCAAAATAATCATAAAACTTTAATAATTAATGATTTATAAAAAATTAAATTTACATGAAATTTTCAATTGTTAATTGTATTTTTACATAAAAAATTATAAAATAATCATTAAACATAATAAATTATCATCAAACGCGTCTTAAAATAAATGTTCAATCCTAAAAGCTTACTGACTATTTGTTAGTAGTATATTACAACAATTTTATCAAAATAACCATAAAACTTCTCATGAAAATTCTATAATTTAATTCATGAAAATTTAAGTTTAAAAGCACTATGTATATATATTTAGTTAATTATTAAAAATAAGTCACTCAAAACTTAAATTTGAACACAGGATTTACAATATTTTAAGGAAATAATTCAACAAGTTTAAAATTTCAACTTAACTAAATATAAAAAATTAAATTATAGAAGATTTACTTTACCAATTTCTATAAAATTTTAAGTTTACATCAAATAAGATATACAGATTTATATTCTATTAAAAAATTTAATTTTGAAAATAAAAAATAATTCGCCAACGATAGGAGTTGAACCCCCAAACGAATTATTACCGACACCACTGATGTAAGAATTTTGAAAATAACTCATTCAAGATAGGATTTAAACATTGGATTTATAAAGTTTATGAAAATAACCCATCATAGGATTATTTACATGTAAATACTTAACCAAATTCTATAAATTTATAGCAAATATACTGTTTCTAATGAAAATTCAATATTTTGATAATAATTCACCAAGTTAGTCGGATACTAATTTACAAGTTCATCCGACTCTATAAATTATTAGCGATACCATCAACTAAATTCGTTGTAACAACTATTTTAGTTTTTTTATGAAAATAAGTCACTGGGTTTACAAATGAAAGTCACTGGGCTCACTATATAAATTGATAAAGAATAATCGATCCATGAGTTTTATATCAATATCTTTTAAAAATTCACGCATACTGGATTAATTAATGCTAATAATAATGCTATTGATAATAATAATTTAATTTTCACAATTAAAAAGATAATTTTTCACACATAAATTTATTACAAACATGTATTACATTATCAATATCAGTCAAGTGAATACTAATGATATCTAAATAAACTTTTGTTTTTAATAAGAGCTTTGATCTAAATACTAATTAAATGTTGACACCAAAACGTGTAACATTAGATTTACATTCATTAACAATATGCTAATTAATTTCGAACATTAAAGCTTTATGTAATCAAAACTTGATTAAATAACCATTAAAAATTCATCATGTGATACCTATTAAATATTTCAATAATTTATGATTCAAACTAGGTATATTATAATACTTTTCGATAAATTTATGGATAAACTATTACATGATTTGTTATAAAGTTATTTAAAAGGTTAAGAATTTTAACCCTATGTGAAGAAATATTTAATAATTTTAACCCTAAGTAATGAAAGAAGTAACAATTTTAACTCAAAGCAATGAAATATTTAATAATTCTAACTCTAAATAATGAAAGAAGACACGATTTTAACCCTAAAAGATGAAAGATAACTTTTAACCCTATGTGATTAAAAGTTATAACCTTATGTAAACCAATAATTACTAAATACTTAGTAAACACATGTCTTTAATAAAGAGTAGTTGGTAAAAAACATACATATATTTAATAATCGTTGACAATTTTTAAGTACCAGTTAAAAATGGTTTGAAAATATGAATAAATATTTTAATTTAAGAATATTAAATTGAAAATCTCTATTGAAATTAGATTAAAAAGTATATAAATTTGTTAATCGTCAATTAAAATAAACTCGTAAAATTATTGATTGATTAAATGCTATTGTTAATTAGAAATATTATTGACTGAACTTATTTTTTAATAGAAAGTTATTCTTGAAACGACATAAAAATCATATTTCAATAACTTTTCTTTAAGTTAATTTTGAAAAAGTAGAAACCACATACTTGATTTTGATTGGCTGTTACTATTGCTATTGACAACGACACTATTTTTCTATAAATTTAGTCGCTAAACACAAAATACTAATAAATTTATTAAAATTATTAGTTTTCTTGAAAATAATTTGAAAACGTACAAACCAAATACTTGATTTTGATTGGTTGTTCTGACTTAAATTTAATCCCAACTTCATTTAAACTACTTATATAATAAGAAATGTTATTGATCTAGGTTGATAACAATAATTGTACAGATTTTAAATAATTTTATGGGTAAATATACGCAAATGCTACTTATTTAGAAATTTGAGTAATCATTTAGAGGGAAAATTTGATTAAGAAAATTAAATGAACCAAAATTTTGACATTAAAACTATTAAGAAATTATATTTCAGAATTAATACTAGTATTCAATTTGAAAATACTACTTTTTTGGTTATTTAAGAGTTAGTTATCAACTTTTGATATTCGATTAAATATTTTTTATTGTTAAATTGGCTTCAATATGGAATTTGTGTTTAATTAGACTAAAACTTGTAATAAGGTATTGAATAATAGCAAGTACATTAATTTATCATATATGTCCACTTAGTATAATATAGAGCCTGTTAAATATTTTAGTTTAAATTAAGGATTTTCGATATAGTTTTCATGAATTTTATATATAATCGAAGTTCAATTGAAGAATTTATTGAAAATTTGACGTAAACTTTTAAGAGAACTGTATCAATTTTAGAGAGAGTATTCCAACGTATGAATATTTCAGAGTGTTAGATATAATGGAAAGGTTAGATTTATCACTATGGATTGGAATTTTGATCAATTCTAGTATGCTTTACAAGTTGGAATATAGAGTTTAGATGTAGTAAGTTACTAGTGGGAATATTGAGTGAGAAATTTAATCGATTAATTATGACGTCATAATAATTTGGATATCATATTATAGTGTTAAAAAAATTAATCAAAGGTAAATATTGAGTAGAAATAATCATTTAATGTTACATTTTACATCAAAATTATCAGTAATATATCAATTTTAAGGGATAAATTATGGCTAAATATTGAGTATGTGCAGATAAATATGTTGGGTATCACGAAAAAGCACAGTAAAATCGATAAAACACAAAAAATGATAAAAGTGCAATATTAATTAAAAAATGTATAAAATTCGAAAGTAATAATGATCGGGGGGAAATTGGTATGGTTGAACGCCAAATTGAGAGACGAGTCCGGAAATAATAATAAAAATTGAGTGAAGGGTCCCTAGAAAATGATATAAAATAAAAAAGGAAATTAATTAAGAAAATTAATTACTAATGGGAAGCCCGAGTCAATGGGAAGCCCGAGGCAATGGAAAACCCGAGAGATGTGGAAAACCCGAGAGATGTGGAAAAGCCGAGAGCTGAGGAAAACCCGAGAGATAAGGAAAACCCGGCGCATAGACGGAATAATATAGTAGGATAAATTAGCCTAAACAACGTCAAACGTTGTTGACAAATGTCGGTCTGAAAGGTAATTATTAATGATAATTTGATAATGCAGAACCTATTGTTGACAATCGTCGGAAAACAGTCTGAGCAGGAGTATAAAAGAAAGAGGGAAAAACACGAGAGGACCACAACTCATCAGACAAGAAAAGAGGACCAGAATTCCTCAGACAAGAAAAGAGACATTATCAACCAGACAAGAAAGGACAATTATTATTAACTAGATACGAGAGAGCAGATATTATTAACTAGAGTGAATCGACGTGAACGAGCAGTAGTAGGTTAGTAGAGAAATCCAAATCCAAGTAAAAGTCAAGGTTATCTATCAGACAGGGTGGTTCTCCCTTGGACAACCTACCCTAAGATAATCCGAGCCAAACAGTGGTTAAAAGGTGCAAATCAAGTAGTGAAATTGTGATTACAAATATTGAACCAAAGGATTGATTTGTTATTGTGATAAAGTGCAAATAAAATTATTCTGTGTTGGGTTTGCTTATTTGATCGAAAAAGGACACGAGGAGTCAGAGGGAACCGACTTTCAATAATAATAACCCAACATTTTGGTGAGCCCGACGTGATAAAAAGTCGGCGGAAAACAGTGCTGAAAATAATTGAATTGTTAAAAAGAGACGACGTGATCGAAAAGGAAAACAAAAAAAAAAAAAAAAGGAGAAGAGTGTCAGAGCAAAAATAAACTGAAAAGAGAATAAATTATTAAATTAAAAGAAAACTTTCAAATTATTGAGGAACTTCGTGGTTCAGTACGCCAGAAGTTATAAAGAAAATTATTATAGAATAAATTCCAAAATTAAAACAAAAGGTAATATTAATAATTGTAATATTTTAAAATTCAGACGAGAAAAAGTTGTACAAAAAAGATTTTATAATTTGAGAAACCAGAAGCAATCAGAAATAATGGCGAGCAATTCCAATAATAATGATCAAACCCCGGTGTCTACTGTGACAACTCCTGTATCTAATATCCAAGCAAATATGTCTACTACTCTTAGTAATGATTATGCAAGTTGTCAGAAACTACCAGTTCAGCAATATGGAGGAGATCCGGTTGAATTTGTTGATTTTATGGCTGATTACTACATGTATGCCACTGCTTATGGATGGAGCCAATCGATTATGGTGCAACGGTTACCATTGTATTTAAAAGGAGCAGCGAGAGAGGCTTGGCAACAAATTGATAAAAGACTCATTGCCAATGATTGGACCAAGTTGAAAGATGCCTTAGCAGCGAAATTAATTGGTGGTGATATCAAACGAATAATGCGCCAAAAGTTTTACAATCGAGTGCAGAGACCAGACGAGTCAGTAAGTGAATTTGCTTATCATTTGACAACCCTTGCAGAGAAAGCTTTTGAGATTAAACCTGAACAAATTGATGTGGCGAAGCAAGTGAAGGAATTGTTGCAAGACCAATTTTTGACAGGAGTCAGAAAAGAAATTAAAAAGGCCCTATGCTATGTAGATTTCAACAATTTTGATGAGCTAATTAAAAAGGCTATGAAGATTGAATTGAATTTGAAAACTACTCAACCAAAAGCAGAATCTTTTACAACTATTAATGAATCTAGAGACAGATCAATATCACCAATCAAAAGTAATTTATTCCAGAAATCCACCAGTCCATCACCAAACTTTAGAGTAAAATTTGAGCCAAGGAAATCTACAAATAGTCCAAATGAGGAGAGAGAAAGACCAGTTCAGTGTAGTCATTGTCAGAAATTGGGACATAATATAAATCAATGCTGGTTTAAAAATAATACTCAAAGAAGTCCAAGTCCTGTCCAGTGTGATCATTGCCAAAGAAAGGGACATAGTAATAGTCAATGTTGGTTTAAAGATGAAGAGCAACAAAGTCCAAAGAGGATGTGGCCAAATTGGTTGAGAAGCAATGGTGGGAAAAGTTTTAATAAAATGAGCACTAATAGTCAGCGAATTAATGATAATATACAGTGCTATAATTGTGGAAAGAGAGGGCATGTATCACGGAACTGTTTCGCAAGATCAAGATCTCCATCAACTTCACCGTCACCTCAAAGAGATAGAGTTAATTTACAAGGCCGAATTCAATGTCATTCATGTAGAGGTTATGGGCATATGGCAAGGTCATGTCCCAGGAATAATGAGAGATTTCAAAAGCCAATCTTAAAGAAAATTAGATTCCAAAGTGATAAATCACAAGCAGACAATGTTGCTTTTGTGCAGCCAGATAATTATAATAATAGAATTGAAGACGAAGTGAAACAAATGAGTCGACGTTTGGATCGTTTAATATGCAAGTTTGAATCTGATGAAGAGACAGATAATCACATGATGTATGAGTCGCAATCAGAAGCATCAGATACAGAGCTGAAAAGAATGATGATTAAAGATGATCTGCAAAGCGAAAAGGCAATAATGATTATATCGAAGCTTAATAAATTAATCGAATCGAGAGCAGCGGAAACGTCTAAAATAATGACATCATTACTGGAATTGAGTCAAATGTCAATGAGTGTACAAAAATTGAAAAATGTAATTGAACTATGTGCTGATCATTATGAGGTAAATTTAAAAGATAGAGATGAAATAACAAATATGATGAAGATATTTGGGAAAGCTTTCAGAGAAAATAAATGGTTAGATTTTATTTTTATTGATGTTGTAGATGAAAGTAGAAATAGCGTGATTTGTATTCGTTGTGAAATTGGAGATTATGTTAAAGATTTAAAAGAGAGATTAAAAGAGAATAATGGAAGACAGATAATAAAGGTGAAATTTAAGAATAGGTATTTAGAAGACGATGAATTTTTAATAGATTGTGGTTTTATACCTGGAAATAAAAATAAATTGCAGGTTGCGAGCATGATTAGGGAAGAAGTAGTGGAAAAAAGTGATTCGCAAGAACTAATAGGAGACTTAAGAGATGCTTTAAGTGAGTGGGATGGAGTTAAAATTACGGAGAAATTAAAATTAATTGATAAAATAGAACTACAGGAAAATGCTAAACTAGAAATAGTAAACATAATACGACCATATTTATATGATAAATCGAGGTATGGAGAAAAATTGAAATGTTTGATGCGAAGATTTGGTAGAGAATTAAGAGAAACTAGAATGGAATTAAAACCATTTATTATAGCAATAGATTATGAAGATTGGGGAAAAACAGAGTATATAGAGGAACATTGGTGTACAAAGGTTCAGAAGTTACGAAAAAGAGCTGCAAACCAAATAGGAAAAGATGGAATTATTGTATTGATGTTCAAAGATGAAGAATTAGATGATGATGAATATTTATATGATTGTGGATTTAAGCCACAGGAATTAGACGAAAACGGATACCTAGATGCTGATGGAAGGGCAGGATATTTAGTAAATTGTGTAGTAGCAATAAAGGAACAGAAAGTAGATTCAGTGGATAACTCGGAGAATTCAAATACATATATAGAGGAAGATAACGTGAAAACAAAAGTAGATGAAATTTTCAGTAATAAGGAAATTCAGGTGGAACACCTTGAAAAAAAAAAATTTTTGAGGCACCCCGAGGTGAAATAAATAGTGAAATAATCGTTAGGAAACCTAGAACTTTATATGAGATAAAGCGGAGTTTAGTGAAAATTGAACAGGAAGTTGATGAAACAAAAATAATCTTAATGGGCTTGATTAAAGCAGTATATCCGACGTTTGAAATAAAAATGGATGTCGAGTATGAGTTAGGAAATATAGTAACTGAAATGAAAAACAGACTTCCAGGTGTTGTGCAAAGATTTGGAGAAAACGATAACTTTTGTGATAAGAAACTAATTGAAAATTTGATTAAAAATGGAATTGACAAAGAAGTAATGTTAACTAGTTTAACATATATGGTCTTAGAAATTGGAGCTCATGTGATAGCAGAAACGGATAATTTGGAAAATTTGATAGATGTAGCAGCACGAATCTCAAATGATTATTTTATGAAGTGGGTCAAAAATAATGGAGGTTGGAAGAAGTTGAATAATGATCTTACAGTAAATGAAAGTGATGAAAAAAAATTACCATACAAACCGTTAAATGGAAAGGATAGCCCGAAGCTAAGAAAAAAGATGATATTCCCATGGGCAATAGTTATTCTCTTTATTTTTTGTACAATAACTACACAAGCTACAGGTATGACAGCTTACGATTGTTCCCAAACAGAAATGGGGAAAATTTATTCGGTTGTGGACATGGCAGAATGTCCGGATGCATACCCAAAGAAATTGAAAGTAGAAAATGATGTAAAATATTATGTGTATCAAGAATCTGATCTACGGCGAGCCAAAGTGAGAGAATGTATTGCGAAGCGAACTACTTTTGTATTTTTCTGTGGTAAATGGAGCCACACATCATTGATAAAAATGCACGCTATTCCACGACCAGTAGAGGTAATGCCAGAAAACTGCTTAGCTGCGTTTCAAACAGAGGAGTTAAAAATTAATCCGGAAATTAAATTAAAAGCAAAAGTAAATCACAGAATAAGAGAGACAGTTGTTGTAAAGGGAGTAATACAACAAGATGGAACGTGCGAAGGAGAACCATATAAAGTAAATGAAAAAATTATTAAACAATCAGTGGTGATTGAAGAATATTTGACAGAATTAAGAGAATTTGAAGGAGTTTTTGATGATGAAACAGGAAAACTTCAAACGCATCCGTTTTGTAATATGAGACAAAGCAATTGCCAAACAGGAGAATCCATTTTAGTATTTGATGTTAAAACTGATGTATGTAATTTAGCACATTTGAAAACTATGACTTTCAAAGAGTTAAGTGGAGAACAATTTAGAGAAAGCCCCGATAATTTCAATATAAATTATAAATCGAATGGCACAATTAGGTCAACTCCAGTATGGACGAGGAAAACCACACCAGTATTAATGTCGACATTACCAACAGATGGTATGCGTTTTATAAAAAAGGAGGCTACCAATAAATGCGGGCAAATGGTTTATGCAACAAATTACAGAGGTGTTTACGTATCAAAAATGATGGTGCATGAGGCGAAAACTAAAATACACACAAATGATATTAAACTCACTCACTACTTTAACAATAAAATTGATTATTTGTACCATTTTAGTCAAAACATAATGGAGAATATATATCGGGAAATGATTTTAAATGATTGCAAATTGAATAAAGAGATACTTAGAAACAGGATGGCAATGGCCATTACAAATCCAAACTTAGTAGCACCTATGCTAATATCAGAAAACGGTGTATTTGCCAGAATCTTCGGAGAGGCCCTATATAGCTATAAATGTAAAGCAGTTACAGTGAAAATTATGAAATACGAAAAATGTACAAATGAATTGCCGGTGAGTATAAACGGAAAAATGCGATTTATGGAACCCATAACAAGAATATTACTGGACGAGCAAACTAAGCCAAAAATTCTTCAATGTAATAGATTACTTGCTCCGTTGTATCGCTTAGCACAGGATTCATGGATAGCATTACCAGATTACCGAGGAGTGAGAACTCCGGATAAATTAGAATTAACAAATCTAGAATATCTAGTAAATTTCACATCCCTAAATAAAATGGCACAAATGGGTTTCTATGCAAGCGAGGATATCGAAGAAGCTCAAAGAAACTTGTTATTTCCGTCAAAAAAGGAACGTGTAATCTCAGAAATGATTGATACAATTTTGCCTAACGGGAAGGTAAAGTCAATTATGAATATCTTCTAACACCAGATCACTTTAGAAAGGCAACATATAAAACGATGAAAAAGATCTGGGGAAATTCATGTTTTTAGGACAAGCATGCGCAGGCTTAATTGGATTCTATGTTGTAATCATAACAATAAAGGTAATAATGTCACAAATATTATCGGCTCATAGAATATACGTAATATCCGGATGGTCATGGAAAATAATTATTGGTTGTTTTCCATTTTTAGCGAGATTTTTCATTACTCATCATCAATATAGAGAAATGGCAAGTGTGAGAGCACAACTGAAAACCGATCAAAAAAGTGAAGTGTCTCTATGTGCAGCAAGTGATCACAATAATGATAATAATGATGACATCAATGATGATAAAAAGGAGCAAAGATATTTTCAAAAACGAATTATGAAGAGTGAAAAAAAGCCAGAGCTACAATTTTTATTAGAACCTATGCCAAAACTTAGCGGAATTGAAACACTTTCAAAGTGGTATACACCAACATTTTCGCCAACGGCACCAAAGTATCCAACTGAAAAATTAAAAGAAATGAAACCGGTAGAACATATTAAATTTGAATTAGATAACATTGAACCCACGAGCGCAGAAATTGAACGGAGAAACATGCTCGGATTACCGTGTAGTTATGCAATGATGACGTTAGGAAATAAAGGCAAACAGCCTCGAATAAACATTTTGTTCAATGGAAGAAAGGTGGAAGCTTTGTTAGATTCAGGTTCCAGTAATACTATAGTATCAGATGATTTGTTGACAATTGAAGAGAAATCGAAGATGAAACCAACAAGTAAAGTAATAAGGTCAATGTCGCACAATGTTTTAAGTATAATTGGGAAATTAAAAGCTGAATTAATTATTGGTGATCACGAATTAGTGCATTATGTGTCAGTGATGAGAAATAGTCCTGTCGGATGTTTAATTGGTATGGATGTAATGGAACAACTACAGGGAATTTCTCTTGATCTAAAAACTGGGAGATTTATGAAAGGACAGACAGACGAAAAAGGACATAAGGTGAGAGAGGTGTTTTAAATCAGACGCTAGAATTGCCAGCAAGAAGTGAGGTAATATATTATGCAGATGTGTTAGATGTGTCAGATGACGAGTGCATATTTGAACCAAATGAGAAGCTAATAGAAAAATACGAAATTCCAATGTGTGATGAAGTGGTAAAGGTCAAAGACCAAACAGTGCCAGTGAGAATAGTAAATCAAAACACAAAACCCATCCAAATGAAACCAAAAACCAAACTGGGAAAACTAACGAAGTTTGAAATAGAGAAAATCCCGAAATTACCGAGAAATATTAAAATTTACAAAGAGCCACAAGTCATTAGTAATGATTTAACAGAATCACAAAAATGGGAATTCACAGAGTTATTAAAGAAATATAAAATGGTGTTTGCAAAACACGAGTACGATTTGGGACTCACCCAAGTAATTGAACATGAGATACCATTACTTGATGAAACTCCAATTAAATTGAAACCGTATAGAATTCCATATATACATCAAGAGGAAAGTGATAGGCAGATAAAAGCAATGAAAGAGTTCAAAATAATACGAGATAGTTCTTCACCATTTTCATCGTCAATAGTAGTTGTTAAAAAGAAAGACGGCGATCTGCGATTTTGGGTTGATTATCGGAAATTAAATCAAGTTACGCGAAAGGATACATATCCTATTCCAGTTCCACAAGAAATGTTTGATCAAATGGGAGAGGTACAATTTTTCACAGTAATCGATCTTAATAAAGGTTACAATCAATTTAAAGTGAAGGAAGAAGATCGAAGAAAAACGGCTTTTTCTGATGGTAAAGGATTGTATGAATTTAATGTGTTACCGTTTGGATTAACTGGAGCACCTGCTACGTTCCAGCGAGGTATGAATTTTGTTTTACGGGATATCCCACATGCATTAGTCTATATTGATGACATAATAATATTTTCAAATACTTTTAAAGAACATCTGAAAGATGTGGAAACTGTATTTAGAAGATTATTAAAGGCTAATCTAAAAATAAAACCTCTAAATGTGAATGGGGAAAATCGGAAGTGGTTTATGTAGGTCATATTATTTCTCGAAATGGATTGCAACCAAACCCAGAAAATGTGAGAAAAATTAAAGAATACCCAATCCCTGAAAATGTAGACCAAGTTCGACAATTTCTAGGCTTAGCTAGTTATTATAGAAAATTTATTAAAAGCTTTTCTCATGTAGCACAACCCTTAAATGTATTATTAAAAAAGCAGACTCAATTTAAATGGGGAAAAGCGCAACAAGAAGCATTCGAATTACTTAAAGAAAGCTTGATTAAAAAACCTATACTGAGATGCCCAAATTTTAGAATACCATTCATTTTAATGACAGATGCAAGTAATTTTGCATTGGGTGCAGTATTAGGACAACAAGTCGAAGGTGAGAAAGATCACGTAATAGCATATGCCAGTAGAATGTTAAAGCCACATGAAAAGAATTATTCTACAATTGAGAAAGAAACATTGGCATTGGTTTACGGTATAGCAACGTTTAGACAGTATTTAGTTGGCAGAAAATTTGTTGTGTTTACTGATCATAATCCGTTACAATGGTTGATGAAACATCGGGATTCAGCCAGCAAACTGATCCGATGGTCAATAGCCCTACAAGAATATGATTTCGAAATTAAATATCGAACAGGTAAATCAAATGGAAATGCGGATACGCTATCGAGAATCCCTGTAAATAATGAGAGTAAGAATAATGAAATGAATTATAATAATACAATATTTATGGCAATCAAAACCGCTAATAATTTGCAGGAACTGCAAAAAGATCAGGAAAAGGATAATGAATTAAATCAATTGCGGAAACATGCAGTCACGATCAAAAAGGAAAGTGACTGGAAACATGTAGTTGACGAAAAACATAAATATATCATTCATGATGGTTTGTTAAAATGTGTTAAAAATGAAAACTTATTAATTGTGGTTCCAACCAAACATCGAACAACGTTAATGTTAATATACCATGATGGAGCACTAGGTGGACATTTATCCGCTCGGAAGACATTATCAAGATTGAAACAAAAATATTATTGGGACACTATTGAATCAGATGTCAGAAAATGGTGTCATATTTGTGAAGTGTGCTTAACCAGGCGAAATACGGGAAAGAAAATAAAAGTACCTTTGAAACCTATGCCAGTGCCCGGAGCGCCGATGGAAATTACTGCAATGGACATTGTTGGTCCGTTACCTGAAACAATTAATGGCAACAAGTATATCATTGTGTTCTGTGATTATCTAACTAAATGGCCTGAAGCATATGCGATGCAAAATCAAAAAGCGGAAACTGTTGCAAAGATATTTGTAGAAAATATTATTTTTCGATATGGAGCACCGAAGAAATTACTTACTGATCAAGGAACGAATTTCCAAAGTGAACTGTTTATCTCAATCACGGAATTATTCGGGATACTGAAACTAAGTACATCGCCTTATCATCCACAAACGGATGGTCTAGTTGAAAGATTTAACGGAACATTAATCAATATGATATCATCCTACGTAAATAGAAAACAGAAAGATTGGGATTTGTTTATCAAGCCATGCTTATTTGCGTATAGAAATGCAGTGAATGAGAGTACCGGTGAAACACCTTTCTATCTCATGTATTTACGGCGGAACAACATGCCGGTTGATTTAAAATTTCAAGCACCTATCTCACAGTACATGGATATATCTGATTACAAAGTAATTATGCAAGAAAGACTTCAATCGGTATGGACTCAAGCTGGACTTAAAATAAGACATAGTCAAGAAGCGTATAAAGAGTGCTATGATAAACGAGCACATGCTCACAATATTGAGGTAGGAGATTTAGTGTATGTACATAAACCAGAACCAGCAAAGGGTTTATCACCAAAATTACAGAGACCATTTAAAGGACCATACGTAGTATGTGATACCACTGAAACTAATCTAAAATTACGTCCACAAAATAATAAAAAGGCAGGAACAATTATCGTTCATGCTAATCGATGTAAAAAGGTGCCAGTTGCAGAAGACACTAAGTATCAATTGAGATCTAAAGACAAAAACGTGGAAAGGCACACCGCGCTCAAACAAAAGACAGCAAAAAATCGCTCACCATTGGGATATATCAACAAAACTTTGTTCGTTACAACACTCATGATAATCAATGTGTTAGGGTCGAATGCGACTCCATCGTTTCCAAATTACGCTATTAAAAGGATCCCGTTAATGGAAAAAGTTGATATTTATGCCACATGTACCCAGATGGTATGGATCTATCGTTGTGCACCGACCGAAGAAATAGAAATAAGTAATTTACTGAATTATTTTGAACCACCAGTGAAGTTGAATTTTAATAAAAATACTTATGTAGATCGTCAACTAACAATAAATTATGAATACCCATGGTTAATAAAACAAGTGCAACCCCAAATAAATGGTAATAAAATAATGAACCTGATTAAGATTGAAATATGGACAAAAACATTATATAACTACGTTTCCATAGAACCAGTGCTGAATGGAATCAATATATATTGGGAACCCCGAAATTTCCAACAAGTGAAAATAATTTTTCAGAATTATACAATCGATACGTTGAATGTTAGAAGGTCTTTCGTGCATTATGCGAATCTAAAACTGCATCATACCTACGATATCGCAGTTCATTACTACGAAAAAGTATTGCACGATAATGGTACAGAGAGTAATGACCGGTGGGTCAAGATCTATCTTAGTCGGAAATCACTTTTGTTGCAAAACGAAACAAATCGAGTTCATTTACAGTTAGTTGACCAAAAACTAAATATTTCACGGCATTCAGGTATGAATGAAAAAGTTATGATCTATTATCATGAGAAAATTCAAGCCACGTTAACAAGTAACTTTACCTTTAAAATGTTAAATTTTCAGCAAATACGATCTAAATCAAAAGTGGTAATCATAAAAATCAAGTATTACAAACGCATATCAAATTTCAATCCCTGGGAAATCATTTTGTCGAAACGAGATTCATTCGAGTTGTATATAATTCAACGGGACTCGTAAAGAACACCAATTATTCTCATATCTCTAATGTAAATATTCGAAAACAAAAAACAATGTTACCTTCGTTCAACGACTATATGGCTAATGTGCAAATTCGTGAGAATAATACTACATCATCTTCATCTGATAACAATGAAACCATAATTGTAATTTTATCGATCTGTACAATCAGTGTGATATCATTCTCCATCATTTTTCTTCTCGCATCGCTAGTATATCTTCGGAAACTAAAGCAACAACTTGAGCGTCAATCCATGGCCCAAAGACCTTGGATTGTCTATGAGGAGACAATCGTGTAGTGAGATACATTTATTTTGCATGCAATTATGATAATGTAGTAGTACAGTATAAGTATCAACTTTTTATTTTGAATAATGTAAAGATTTGCACCTTTCGATCATTGATGAGTTTGATTGGCTGTTGAGAGCAAAGAAGAGGAATCAAAATTTGTGCAGGTAGAAAATTTTTTTGGGGGCAAAGGAAATTTATTAAGAGGTATGTAAGGGATAAAAATAAAAAAAATAAATAAAATTAGAATAAAATTCAAATTAAAATAGGTAATTAAATTTTATTAATATTATTATTTATACCGCTACCAGTTAAGGCAGTACCCTTAGGGTACTCCACCATGACTCTAGTGTCAACTTTTAAATTCAAAAATAAAAATTAATGTTATTTATATCATTTATTTATAAAATATTAATAAATCTCGTCTTCTTGATTTATGTCGTCCCATACAAAAATAAGTAAATAAATAAATAAATTTGCCATTATTATTATTCAAATTATTATTTTAATATTATTATCAGTTCTCGAAAGCCTCGGATCTCGAACTTCGGGATCTGAGACTTACAAGAAGATCCATTCCCCATGCCTGCAGCCTGGCGTAACCAGCAGGAGGAATGGAATGTTTTATATAGCCTACAAACCCAATCAAAAAAAAAAAATTCAAATAAGTATTATAAGTTTTATTGTTTTTGATGAAAAAAAAATGTAAATCTCCTTATTGTTTTTTAAATAATAATAGAATTTACTTCATATTTCGGCAATTCCTCGAAAACAATGTCACTTATTTCCGGCATCTTTCTTCTTTAACGATATTAAGGAGACAAAATAACTTACCATAAATCCAAACCCCAAATCCCATTTTGATTCACATTGTTTCGTGGTGTTGGTAATATGTGACACCGTGACGCAATAATATATGGATAACAAGACCATATTACACCAATGAAAAAGAATTGAACCATCAAGCCAGTAACACAAAGCATCAATATAATAAAACATGAAATAGCCGGATTAATATTATAAAAGTATTTTCCAATCGGTAAGCAGTTCTGAATAAAATATTATTAAATTAAATTCAAGTGATTAAAAAACTGTTTATTCTAATTCTAATTTATTAATATCACTGGAAACTATTAAATGACCAAACAACCATAATAAATCCAAAACAAATCAAACAACTGTAAACAAAAAAGGGTAGAATATTTGATGCATTTTTGTTTGACTTCTAATAGGACTTCTTTAGATCTGCAAATGACTGTCAATTATTTCTGTTCTATTATCTGTTCGAGAAGTTTAGAGTTGCTTTCGTAATCATTTAGAAGAATAAAACCATCAAAATAAATATCAATAAAATCGAATGATAATGACCAAATAAATATCAATAAAATCTTAAATTAAAATCAAATATGTATTAAATTAAAATCAAATCAAATATGTTTCCAAAAAATCTTAAATTAAAATAATTACATCAACTTACTTCTTTCAAATATGTTTCCACAAAAATTAAATTAAAATCAAATATGTTTCAACAAAATCGAAAATCAAAATCGAAAATCTTTAAATACTGAACAAAAATCTGATAAAATTTCTAAGTTTGGGAATTTCCCAACCAATTAAATTAATTATTATTATTATTATTATTATCATTATTATTGTTGCCGAGACAATCTGATAAAATTTCTAAGTTTGGGAATTTCCCAACCAATTAAATTAATTATTATTATTATTATTATTATTATCATTATTATTGTTGCCGAGACAATCTGATAAAATTTCTAAGTTTGGGAATTTCCCAACCAATTTAATTAATTATTATTATTATTATTATTATCATTATTATTATTGCCAACACAAGGCTGGAACAAAATTAATTATTAACATTGTTATCTTTATTATTATTATTAATTATCGTTATTATTATAAACAGATACATGTCTGAATTATCGGCATGTTTATCCCCCTCCTTGAATATTTCTAATATGGTATGCATGCCTGCTCAAGTCGGCATCAATGACCAATGAAAATGCAGCAATCACTTCCACAATAACTATAATAAATCTCAGCTTTGTATAGGTTTCTGTGTGTTTCTAACTTTTCATTGCAGACAATTCAAATGGAAGACTGCAAAAATGTCGCCATGTACATTCTGGTGAGGAGAGAGGGGAATAATATTCCAGAGCACCTGAATTATTTATTATATTATTATTATTATCATATTATTATTATTATTATTACAATTCCTATCTACCAGGTAGAGCGCGATTATCATCTCAAATTTGATTTATTAGCCTATGGCTAATTAAATTATTATTATTATTATTATTATTATTATTATTATTATTATTATCGAAATTTATTTAAAATTTAGCCTATGGCTAACTAATTAAAATTTATTATTATTATTATTAGTATTATTATTAATATTATTATTATTATTATCGAAATTTATTTAAAATTTAGCCTATGGCTAACTAATTAAAATTTATTATTATTATTAGTATTATTATTATTATTATTATTATTATTATTATTATTGTTAAAAACCAATTTTTTAAATTTGGATCTTGTGAAATGAATAGATTCGAGGGCGAATCTTCATTAAAGGGGGAGATATGTTGGGTATCACGAAAAAGCACAGTAAAATCGATAAAACACAAAAAATGATAAAAGTGCAATATTAATTAAAAAATGTATAAAATTCGAAAGTAATAATGATCGGGGGGAAATTGGTATGGTTGAACGCCAAATTGAGAGACGAGTCCGGAAATAATAATAAAAATTGAGTGAAGGGTCCCTAGAAAATGATATAAAATAAAAAAGGAAATTAATTAAGAAAATTAATTACTAATGGGAAGCCCGAGTCAATGGGAAGCCCGAGGCAATGGAAAACCCGAGAGATGTGGAAAACCCGAGAGATGTGGAAAAGCCGAGAGCTGAGGAAAACCCGAGAGATAAGGAAAACCCGGCGCATAGACGGAATAATATAGTAGGATAAATTAGCCTAAACAACGTCAAACGTTGTTGACAAATGTCGGTCTGAAAGGTAATTATTAATGATAATTTGATAATGCAGAACCTATTGTTGACAATCGTCGGAAAACAGTCTGAGCAGGAGTATAAAAGAAAGAGGGAAAAACACGAGAGGACCACAACTCATCAGACAAGAAAAGAGGACCAGAATTCCTCAGACAAGAAAAGAGACATTATCAACCAGACAAGAAAGGACAATTATTATTAACTAGATACGAGAGAGCAGATATTATTAACTAGAGTGAATCGACGTGAACGAGCAGTAGTAGGTTAGTAGAGAAATCCAAATCCAAGTAAAAGTCAAGGTTATCTATCAGACAGGGTGGTTCTCCCTTGGACAACCTACCCTAAGATAATCCGAGCCAAACAGTGGTTAAAAGGTGCAAATCAAGTAGTGAAATTGTGATTACAAATATTGAACCAAAGGATTGATTTGTTATTGTGATAAAGTGCAAATAAAATTATTCTGTGTTGGGTTTGCTTATTTGATCGAAAAAGGACACGAGGAGTCAGAGGGAACCGACTTTCAATAATAATAACCCAACAAATATAGGGATTTTAATGAAAATGGTCAGTAATATATCAGTTTTAAAGTGAGATCTTGTCGCTAAATATTGAGTTTGTGTCGATAAATATAGGGTTTTTAATGAAAATGATCAGTAATATATCAATTTTAAAGGATAAATAATGGCTAAATATTGTGTATGTGCAGATAAATGTAGAGTTTTACACGAAATGGTCAGTAATATATCAATTTTAAGGAGAATATTATGGTTAAATATTAAGTATGTACAGATAAAAGTAGAGTTTTACGTGAAATGATCGGTAATTTACCAAATAAATGTGATAAGTTTAATAATTGGTTACGATTGAGGAGTCTTAATCAAATATTTGTTGGGATATTAGGGTCTTACTATTGCATGTAAGAGAAATTCATTAAAGATTCTTACTGCATTTTAATAAATCTAGCTATTGCAGGATTTATGTAAACAAATTTCAATGTGGTAATTCATTAAATTACAGTAACTTTAGGGGTTAAATCCAATTTAAAGTAGAGAAATCAATAATTAGCTTTATATGTAGAATTATTGTCAGTAAATTGTAGTTTATTAATGCAATCTTTACTGGTAACATGATAGATTTTAGGTGAATCGAAGATGAATTCAAGGATTGAGTAGATTTATCCTTTTTGTCGATGATTTGTGGTATTTATTGATACTATAATAGAAATTCATTAAAATTTTATCGAAGATTTTAAGGTGGTTGGATATCCATTTGGACATTAAAGTTTATCAATTTTTATCAATATGCTAACAAATATTGTTTTTCTTATACTGTTAAATTCATTTTGTATTGAAGAAAAGTATGTGTAGTTCAATAAATTGTTAAACTTTTAATAGGGATAATTAGTATATTTTTATAGAGGCAAATTCTTATTGAACGGTAACCATAAATTACGACATTTGATAGTCAATTTAACCAATATTTGTTGTACATGAAAATTTTCTAGTCAATCTATTTGCTTGAATCGTTATAATTACAACTTTTTTAGATTTGGAAACATTAGTGAGGTATTCTTTATAAGGAAACTTTAGACTAATGAATTGTGGTAGCGTTTTACAATGCATATAATTAGATTCGGATAAGTGTTAAATAAAATAAGTCGGTGATTAGCAACAAGTTCAACATTATAATAATTTTAAATGACTTTTGTTGATTTATTTAAAAAGATTAATGAAATTATGTTCGTTTGAATAGTATGATTTCCTATCGATGCGGTACCAATAATATTTAGAAAATAATTTGAACATTAAAATTTGAATTAATTTGAGTCGTTGTCATTGGTAATAAATAGAATTAACCAATCAAAATCAAGTATTCTATAATTTCATTTTCAAATTATTATTTTCATGAAAATTGTAATTATTTTAATTGATAAAATTATTAGTATTTTCAATAACCGGTTTTAGTTAAATAATAAGTTTATTGAAAAATAGTTTGGGCGTTTTCAAATTATTTTCAAGAAAACTGTAATAATTTTAATATATTTATTAGTATTTTGAGTTTAGCGATTAAATTTAGTCGTAGACTTAGTTGTAGGCGTGTTGGGCGTGGATCTTTGATCGTTGGTTGGTGTGTGTGTGTGAAATGTTTAAGAAGGTAGGTGTGTGGAAGGTTCTAGAAGGTAGGTGTGTGGAATGTGGTATGTGTGTGGAAGTACCTAGAAGGTAGGTGTGTGGAAGGTTCTAGAAGGTAGGTGTGTGGAAGGTTCTAGAAGGTAGGTGTGTTGGTCCACAACTACGTGACATAATAACGGTTAGGTAACCAGTCTCCGAGTAGTTACCAGTGACGTAATAAGTGTGACCAGTGACATAATAAGTGTGACCAGTGACATAATAAGTGTGACCAGTGCCATAATACGTGTGCGATTGACCAGTGGTCAGGTGACGTAATCACGAGGTCACTGACCAAAGGTCAATTACTAGGTAGCAACTAGTGGACAGAGGTCAATCTCCAGGTAGCAACAGTGTGTGCAGAGGTCAAATATTATGTAATAATTACTTAAGCCAAAGGGGGGTTGTATCTGATGGGCTCACACCCTACTACTGATATTGCGTGGAAAACTTGTAATTTAGGGGGCACACGTAAGTAATCGGCATGATACTATTAGGACACTCTGATTGCGTTCCCCGAATGTTGTTAATGAAGAGATAGGCCTACGCTAGGAGTCAGTATGTAAAGTTTTCATAATGGTTTGCAATAGCATTTTTGGAACTATAATAAGATGGTTTTTGCTTTCTTCAAGATTATTTTCTCCAGAGGAGATGACAAGCCTATTGATTACGTTTTATTTCAGAAAAATCGGGAGCCATCATTCGTGTTCCCACACACGTGGCTGATGAGTGGCACAAAGCCTGGCAGCGAGCCTGGCGAGCGAGAGGCGGCGAGGAGCCCCAACCCAGAGGGCTTCGACAGACCATCCAGCAATTATTAGGAATGAACGAAAACCCACGTATGCCGAACAGACAAAATGGCGATCAGTATCCGGCCCAAGAAATTCGGGCTCATGCCCGTTATCTTCTCACACGCCTTGAGGAACATCAACGGCAAGTCGATTTACAGGTGGTCAGGGCCAGACAATACCTGGCCAATGTAGAAGACGACATTGCGGCCGGACGGATCGCGGATTTCTGTAATGACATGTCGTCTCCCAGCTCCAGACCTGTACGCAACACGAAACGGCCCGTCTTCATATGCCCGGGCTACTCACCGGAAGAAGGGGTGAAGAAATTCTTCGAAGAGCCCTGATCCCGCTGAGCTGTAGGTTATGGACCTTTAGTGAATGTCATAATAATAAATAATTTGTTATTTGAGATTTCCGTTTTTACTCGTTGCCTAGTATAACTTCGTAAAATTATGTTTAAATCAACTGTACGTTTAATAATTTTGGATTTGGTAATAAAAATTTTGATGTTCATTATTGCAGAAATGGAACCCCTGCAAAGCCCACGCAAGGAAAACCAATATGTTGCAATATGATTGCAAGGTTCATGTATGATTTTCATTTGTTGATATTATGAATCAAAATAAGTATATGTACTTGTCATTTAATTTGAAGTTTAAACATTTCAAATTTATCATCAAATGGTATATATTGATTATTTTATTGCTATATTTATTCTTTAAAAACAAATTCAGGTTCTTATTGTAAAATTGGGTGTGTTTGATTTTTATTTGTTGGTAGTATACAATAATTTTCATTTACAGCGGTACAATATTTTATCTGTAATAATTTGCCATGTGGATTCAACACAAATGCATGACTCACATAATCATGTACACACATGTAATTTTCAAGTCTAAAATTTGGGTTACACACTTGTTTCAACAACTTTAAAAAGATGTGTAATGTTATATTAATCATTATTTGAAAATGATTAACAATAAAAATGTTTTTGGTAAGAAATTCAGTAGAGTATCCAAAGAAACAAGTCCAATTAGAAAACTTAACGAAGAAATATTGAATTTTCTCAAGAAAGATGTTGAGATCCAACCAGTTCAAGTGTATCACAGCCATAAGATGTGTTTTTCGTAGATTATATCCAATATCAATTCTTCAATGCAATCAAACTGATCAAGTTTCATTGCTCATTTATCGACAGAAAATATTTTAGCAATAAATAAAGTGCTACAGAAAATAAACAAGAATCGCATTGATAATATTTTCATCAACTATTGAAATATTCGTTTTACAAATGCGTTTGAAGAAATTGAGTAGAAAGATTGGGAAAGCTGGTTTCTCAAAAGTTCAATACAGGGATATAAAATGCATGAAAAAGATGTCATATTGCTAATGTGGAAAGTAGATGGAGCTCGAATTTCTTTAAAGTATAAATCTTTTTACTTGTATTTGAAAATTAACATTTAGTGTTTCAATAGTACACAACTTTTTATTTAGTGTTACAATTATTTTGATAGTATTATATTAAAAAGAATAAATCATTTACAATCACGGGGGGGGTTCAAAATGGCAATTACGAAAAAGATTAAATTTGACTCATGTAGTAATAAAAAATTCTTGGGGAACGTTAAAATTGGTGACGTAATCAAAGATTGTAAAAAATAAAATTACGCATTCGTGGATTTATACAAATTTTGATGTTATGTAATCCTCAGTCAAAACAAAACTAAAATGTCAGTAAAATAACATCATATCATAGTTACACAATGGTGAAGTAATCGACTGTTAAAACAAAAATTAACATTTTGTAATTATTGATTTAAACAAAATTTTAAAAAATGACCCGGGGTTTGGTATAATTATTATGTAATATGCATTTCTTATGTAATATTCGTTTGTTCTTGAATGCACACATCTGTCTATTTCTTTTAACATACTTTCATTTGAAAATTTGTTTGTTATACTTTGATATCACTCTAACACGACCCTCACACTTTTGCTTAACTCTCATCCGACGTTAATGCATTTTCAACTTAAGCATTGTCACAATATCTAATATTATTATTACTAAAACTACCTCTGTATTAGAAATTACAATATTTTATTACTATTTTTAGAATTTTTTCTAAATTAATTTTCTTTTTACATTCATTTAATGAATGTTAATGGGCTATTCCCAAGCAAACCTCATGCTAACAGGTGGACAGATCAAGAAAAACATGAATGAATAATATATTTACCGTGACAGCAAATTATCCTAAACCTGTAAATTTTAAAAAATGAATTTTACTTTATGATGAGTAGTTCGTCTTTAAGGACAAGCCGAAGCGTTTATTCTACTAGGCATGTGGTTAGCCAAACCCGTTCTAATTAGTTTTAAGGCAGTCCGTTATCTGGCCTTGTTCCTTGGTCACTAAATTCACTTTACTTGTCATTTGGTACTTCAGAGTAGTTATGTGTGTAGAGCGTAAACATTCACTGAAGGCAAAGAAAAAAGATCCGTATTTCTGTATGCAAAATGTCGCTATTATTTAGCATAATACAGGTTGGTTTATGGCAGAATATGTCTATATTCTCTATAGCAGGGTTTCTTAACCGGTGAGGTATACCTCCCTTGGGGAGGTATACTAATGTGTTGGGGGAGGTATGAGATTTTGTTTATTTTTGTTATGTTTTTTTTAAACTAAAAATTAAAATTATTTACAAAAAAAAATATATTTAAAAAAAAATCTTCAAAATTTAAACTTATTTTTTTTATTATGTACATATTTATATTATATTTATATTATATATTATAAAGTATTCTTTAGATTTGGAAATTATTCTTTAAATTTTTCACATAAATAAATTTTGTCAACATGAAATTTAATATAAAATATAATTTTTTATATCAGTATGAATTAAATATGATTTTTTTTATAAATATATATTAAAATGGTAAAAATAAAATAATATATGTAATGTTAGTATACCACTAATTATGTTTCTTATCTTTTCTTAAAATAAATTAATTATACTGGAGGTGAGAACATAAAATTAAATATTAGGTGAGGTATGAAGTAAAAAAGGTTAAGAACCCCTGCTCTATAGGATTCGAAAAACACGAGACACCTTCAACGTTTGTTGGCATTTTAACTAAATTTTAGAAGGTCTGATGCATAAATTTCAATCGCAATATTGTAAAAGATATAAAGTTAATTTTTTTAAATAAGTACCTCTCCTAATTTTTCTTTCTAGTACGTTGCCAGGTTTTAAAGTCACGAGCAGTCTCTGAATGTGTTATCATGGAAATGCAAGTCTGCATCTTCTTCTTTATAATAAAAATAATGCGTGTTTTTGTTATTTTCATTATTTTAATATTGTCTCTACTTTGTGTTGTATAACGTTTACAATATTTACAAAAAAATGAGTGAAATAAAACTATTAACCTACAGTTAAGGTGCTATGTTTCCTCTATTATTGACTTTTTTATTTTATAGTCTACTCAAATCATTGAAACAAACTGAACACAGTGTCATTTCGCTGGCCCATGCCACCACTGAAAAATTTGATTCTTCGCGCCATCGGTTTATTAATAAAAATTGAAGTCATAATACGTAAAGAGAGAACGTCTATCGTATAATATATTCAAATACAAATCATGAAATGGTTTTACTGTTGAAGAAAATTCTTCAAATTCACGAAAGAGGAATACATGAAACCTCAAGTAATATCATAAAATACGAAAACAAGAATATTTTATTGGTAACACTTTCAATACGTCAAAGATTACTTTAAGTTCAAAACCGAAAATGACCAAGATGGAGTTAACTAAAACTAATTTCATAAAAAAAATCGTGAAGACTCATTCAGTGATCCCCCTTCCACCGCCAAGAAAGTTGGTCCAAGCACCGAGACTGAGATCATAGAGCTGCAGATAATCCATGATAACAGAGTATTAATAAAAAGAGGAAGAATTATTCCAATCACTCGAATGAAAATAATTTTGACATTTATTTTTAAATGTATTTAATTTGTTTTATATTAGATTTGTTAATTTATTTTAGATACTTGTGTTGTATTTATGTTTGCTTTTTTGTATTTATTTATTTTGTCTTTTGTAAATTACGAAAATGATTTGAAAACGAAACAGAAATGTGAAAAATAACAAAACTCATTTTATTTGTTTAAATCGAATATTTTATGAGGAAAAACTGCAGAACAATGAAGTGTATAAAAATACAAGAGTCGACAATAACCCATACGCGGCAATCTGAGCTAAAGCAACGTCATGGTTCAGCAAGCAATTGAGAGATAATCATGTCAGTAAATAAAGCAATACAATTTGATCCGAATATTAAAACAACGCATGAATGATATTATAGATTTGAGCGTTTATCGAGTTAAACAAAACACAAAATTTCAAGTCTAAATAAATATCTAAAAATAGTGATTATATTTTCCTATAACTTTCTCTTCATGCAGAGCTGTTGAAGCAATCGTGTCAACGAGAAAACCAGGTTCAACTGCTCGTTGGCTAATATTTTTTGTTAATTCAACCCAGTATGGTGATGCCAATGTCCCACCGACAAACACTAGCAAAACACACCAAGGAGAATGGAGACATCTGGTTATGGAATCTTCTGAAATTAATGAATTTTATTTTCAAAGTTGATATTGTTTTAACAAATTAGAATGCGTGCATGGATTTTTTCATGCAATTGATTAATAATAATAATAATAATAATAATAATAATAATAATAATTGAAAAACGCCAACTATATATTCTATATAACATTTCACTATATATTTCGACCGTTTATCAGTCTTCTTTAGGCTATAAACCAAATTAACAAAATCTAAATGAAAATAAAAAAAACTAAACAAATTAACCAATAATTTTCGAAATCAAATCATATCACAAAATATAAAATTATTTTAATTAAAAAAAAATTAAACAGTTAAATTAATTATTAAAACAGAAAAATGCTCATTCCTTTGAAATTAAATTAAAAAAATTAAATTTTAAATTATTTTTACCTAATAAAATCATTTTAATCTCCTAAAAAATTACATCAAATACACAATTCACATTCAATTATTTAAATACATTGAAAATGTATGTAGACTGAGCATTTTGAACATTAATTATAGGAGTTAAAGATCTTATCAACAACACCTCACAAGTTATTCGTTCCCAATCATTATTCAAATTTTTAGCAATTATCTTGAAATCATACATACCTATTTTCTTACTCGTACATTTCCTAAAATGATTACTAAAGTGAGTCAACTCATTCAATTAACAATTCTCAAGAACTTGAGTGCGGCATTATATCTAAAAGGTCGTGTTTTTCAAAAATCACAAACAAATTAATGGTCGGAACAAAAGGTGCATTTACGTCATCTAATGTCGCTTTCCTTCGGGAAAGGGAAAAAAGTTGCCCAGACAAAAAAAAGAAATCTGCGGTATGTCTGGCGATGATGCCTTTGATGATTCCACTTGTCGTAAGTAGTTTCAACATTTTAAACAAAACAAATGATCTCACCGATGCACAACGTTCTGGAAAACAGTTTGACATTTCGGACGAAATAATGGTGCTAATCGAAGATGACCGGCATAAAATAACTCGAAAGATGAGTGATATTCTTTGAATAAATCATTTTACAGTTTCCAGGCGATTGCGCAAATTTGGAATGGTCAGCAAGGTCAATGTATGGGTAATGCACGATTTAATGGAGAAAAATTTGAGATAAAAAAATTAATTTCGTATAATAATTCTAAGCGTAAGAGATCATTTAAATAGTCTCAAAGCCAGGTTGAACCCGAAGTTGGTAATGTTATACTTTGGTTGGACTGAGAGGGAATAATTTTGAATGAGCTTTTATATGAAAAAGACATCATAAATTCAAATAAATATCGCTCCCAACTAGCCATCGAACAGACGTGACCTGTATTAACCAGCAGAAAGGATATTGTTATCCATCAAGACAATACAAGGCCACACGTGTCTTTAGCCACTCGGAACAAGTTATTGAAACTCAATTTTGATGTTTTGGTTCATCCGCCATACTCTCCAGACATTTCACCATCCGATTATCACCTATTTATATCACTTCAAAATAGTTTAGGTAGAAAGAAATTTTGTTTCTTGAAAGAGTTGAAAAGTCGCCTGGATCACTTCTTTATTCATAAATACCAGAGCTTCTATGAGCGCGGGATTATGTAACTGCAGGAAAGATGGAGAAAGGGGATAAAACTGAATGGAAAATACTTTTAATTATCAAATGTGATTTTTAATAAATAAATTTTTAATTTAATTTTGTTCTAAAAAAAAGGACGAATTTATGCACCTACTTAATATATGTAAATTTATCTGTATGTTTTTCAGTAGAAAAATTATCTTGAAATAGAAATAATTTCTTTAATAAACACAATTTTAAATGAAGCACGCGGACTTATTTTTAAATTCAAGTTGTAATGATCACTAAAAAGGTTTTGAATCGCTGAGATGAAAATAATGAAAGAAAATTTTCAACTTTTGCATTATGAAGGAAATATAAATTAATGTAATTTTCTGGTAAAATTTCACAGGTGGAATAATAAAAGTTATCAAGTACCTTTATGATTTGAATGCTCTTCTTGCTGACAACACGATGAAACCCGATTTTCGCGGAACACAATTCTTTTGATAAATGTATGAATGGTTTTGAATTTCGATAAAAAACTAAACGAAATATGGCTTGAACCTTTAAAGTGAGGTTGACGTTCTCTTTTCGTACTTGAATGTTTTAAATTGAGTCTATGCTGACTCAAATTTAGTGTATTAGAAGCTTTATCATTGATCTGAACCATAAAGTCAATAAAAAGTTATGTTTTCAATTGTTTATCTGAAAAAGTTTTAATTTACCTCAAAGTTTTGATCTGAATTCGTCCAATTAGTCGTTTTTTCTTGATTTGTCCTTACATTTGTTTTTCCAAAATGCTCGACAAACTGTTTTTCCTCATTGCCTATAGTTGATATTATCTCACAATCTTCATTAACAACTATTTCATCGAATGCCTTTCTTTTGTTTCCTGTATTTCTAAAATTAAATGCGTCTGAACTTCCGGCAGTTAATTCTATATCTTGAGTCTTAACTGGATTTGCATTAGGTAAACCTACCTCGCCTGCAATCTCTTCCTCTATATTTCCGATTGATCGCCTTTTCGGTACGGGATTCTGATTTTTATTTCCTGAGACGTTGGTATATATATCAACACTTGAAAAGGTAATTCTGGATCCGATATCAATATCTACGTATTCTGTTTTGCTAGAGTCTATGGCTATGGGTTCAAAATTAATATTTATGATAGAATCCTTTTCGAGTATTTTACCATTTTCACTACTCACAAACATGTCGTTCTTTGTGAATTGGTAAATCTCACCCATATTTAAACTGCAACTTCCCATAAATTCATCGACATTTTTGGACATGTCATTTTCAATAACTATAGGCCGATAAAAGATATCGTTTTCCGATGAGGATATTTCCTTTTCATTATTCGAGAGATAATTCATTTTTTTCTTTGTGATTTCAGACGCTTCATCATATTCTGTGGATATAGAATATCCTACTTCTGTTCCTTCAAAATTAGTAATAATATCCTCAATTTCGTGGTCGGTCTCCTTATGTAAATTGGCATCTCTAATTGAAATTGCTTTTCCATTATTGTCAAATGACTTCTCCATTTCAAAGCTAGGGGTTAAAATATTAGGATTACTATATTCTTCATTATTAGTATCGTATTTAGCAGGTGACGCCGTAAATTCAAATGCCTGAGATTCAAAGAAAATTTGTCCATTTCTATTTAGAAATATTTCATTAGTCTCACTGTCACATTTAGGTGTTTCATCAAATGAATTATTTACACTCTTTATATCGGCGGTTGGATCCATTTTTCCAACATTTTTATTGATATCAGGCGGACAAAAAACTACATTTACGTCTCGAGTTTCGCTTTCATCTAAGCCAGAATCAGTGTATATCTGTGAACATTTGACTTTTATTGCTTCAGATGGCATTTCGTTTGACTTATTTTCCTCTCCTTCAGTGTCTTTATCATTTACTTGTAACATATTGTTGTCTTTAGATAAATTTGTAGTTTCCTCAGAACATATAGCTAAAGATTCTTCTTTCTTCAAACAAGAATCACATTGATTCGATAAACATTTGTCTTTTATTGAATTGACTAATATTTCATTTGGGGTGTTCCCCTTTTGTTTTGTGTCCTTTTCATTTATTTGTGATGTATTGTTGTCTTTAGGCAAATTTGTGATTTCCTCAGAACTTATAACTAAAAGTTCTTTCTCCTTCAAACATGAATCATCTTGAGTCGATAAACATTTCTCTTTTATTATATTGGCTGATATTTCATTTGCCGCATTTTCTTTCTCTTTTGATTCTTTTTTTTTATTTATAAATAATAAATCGGCGTCCTTATCTAAATGTGTATTAGGTTCAAATTTTGCTTCTGAATATTCTTTTTCTTTCAAATAAGAATCGTTGTGTGTCGGTATACCTTTTGCTTTTGTTATGTCAAATGGAACTTCGTTTGAAATTTCATTCTTCTTTCCTTTTACTTGTGATATATTCTTAGCATTAACTAAACTTGTATTAGCTTCAGAACTCGTTTCAATAAATCCCTTTTCTATCAAACAAGAATCACCGGATGTGTCTTTTATTGTATTTCCTAATATTTCGTTTGATATATTTTTCTTTGTTTCTGTGCCGTTTTCATTTTTATGTAACAAATCATATTCCTCAACTGAATGTGGAATATCCTCAAAATGTGCTCCTGAATGCTCGGCAGCTATTTCCTTTGACGTACTCTCCTTTTCTTCTGTGTCTTTTGTATATAAAAGCAACATATCGTGGTATTGAATCGAACGTATAATAGGCTTAACTGCTATTTCTGGGTTTTCTTTTTCCTTTAAAGAAGAATCATTTGATGTCCTTAAACATTTATCATTTATTGTAACACTTGAATTTTCACTTGACGTGTTTTCTTTTTCTTCTGTGCCTTTTTGAATTAGCTGTGATTCATTTTTCTTTTTAGCTGAATTTATATTTTCTTCAGAAATTTCACCTGGAGTTTCTTTTCCCTTCAAGTCAGAAACCATTGACGTCAATAAGCAACTGCCGGTGATTGTTGACAAGTTATTTGAGCTGTCCTCTGCTCCTTCTAAACCTTTTTCATTTACTTTTGAAAGTTGACTGATTTTATCTAAATTTATTTTATTCACAGAATTTACTTCCTTTCTTGAAATTTCTTCAAGTATGTTCGTCAGATTCTTTGGTGAAATTTCAATATTTTCACTTTCTACATCGTCTACATTTAGGTCAAACCTTTTGTTAATGTTTTTATCTTTCGTATCGTCTGAATTACTTTTGAAATTAAGAATGTTTTTATCAGTATGAATATCTTTGACGCTATTCACGTCATTACTGATCAAAGTTTTCGAATTATCATCAGGATTGGATCTTATACTTTCTATACTTACTTCAGTTCCATCAGATTTTATCTCGGCCAAAGAACTATCAATATGATTTCCTTCGGTCCTGACAGGTTTAGTATATAAAAAATCACTCACCGGATCTTCTGCTACCTCTTGGTGTTGATGGTATATTTTATTTATTTGAATGTCATCACTTCCTTCATCATCTAAACCCAGAAATGATACAAGTATAATGTGAATTTTAATTTACCATTTTCTTCTATTAGTTCGGTTAAGTTAACTGGTGCACATTCAAAGCTCTGTTCACTGTAAGTGTCAGAATCATTGTTTGAGATCTGACTAGATTCACTATTATTTTCTTCTTTTTGTTCCATCTCTTGTTTGAGTTGATTTTCATTCGATTCACGAGTGAGAGTAAATATCGACTCTTCTGTATTGGCATATGATTCTGTGAATACCTTTGGGTTAGTAATATTGTCACTTTCTGCTTTTGAAAATGTTAAGTTTTCCAGAACGACATTCGATCCTTGAATACTACGGTTAGCTAAATTCTTTACCTGTGTTTTTGTAGTGGTCGTTTTAGGAACTGTTTCCGAATGGTTCTCAAATTCTAATGGTTTATGTTGAATTACTGAAAGTGGATCAGGTAGATTGGTGGTTTCAACTTTCTGACTAAAATTGAGACTTCTATTCTCATTATTTTCAAATTCTGAAATCTGTGAATAATTGACCATAGGATCATTATTGTCATTCTCGGTGACATGCAACTTATTATTGGGACTAGAATCTGGGACCAATTTATCTACATGGGGTTCCCATTTGACTGAAAAAATTTGAAAATGTCAAATAAGATGATGATTATTATTATTATGCAGAGTACAGTGGATCTCAACCTTTTCTATGTAATGAAATATAATAAAATATAAAAATATGTAAACATATATAAAATATGAAAAATTACAGTACACTACCCTTTTATGATTTAAGTTATTTATTATATCCTTTATTTATTCCGTTAGTAAGCGTTAGCAGTTTTGTCATGACAACCAATACCTATATTTATGAGTGTAAAAATAATAACAAAATAGAAAAATTTTCAAACTGATGCTTGATAATTTTTGCATATCTCTTCAATATTAAGCTGAGTATTTGATAAAAATATTTGTAACTCATTCTAGAGCGTCTTCACTTTTCTTTTCTTCATTTCAATATTGTTAAGAGTATGCAAAATAAATTAAGTCTTTAAACTAAATATATCAAAAATCCCATTAACAAAGGAACAAAAACAAAATTGACATATAAGATATTTTTTCAAAAATTGTTGGGATCATAAGCATTATTCATTATTATTATTATTATAAAACGGTGATTCCTTGGTAGCAGCATAAATTAATATATCAGATAAATGAATAACAAAATAAGCCCTTTGCGAAGTAATAATTATATTGTTGAAAAAAGTTTCAATTATTAAATAATCCTCTTCAGTTTTTGGTGAGAAATTGTGAATTTTTCTTTGGTTTTACTTGAAAACTTGTTTTATAGATGAGTTTATTCATTGCGAACAGGTGTATTATGTGATTGTGAAAGTAAAGTGACTTCACAAAATGTTTTTGGCAGCCTCAATTAATCGTTAGAACCTTAGCTAACCAATCAGAAGCGATAAAAGAGGAAAATGTTTAATTATACAGAGAAAATTTAAATTTTATTAATACGAAATAGCATTCAACAATTTGATGAAATAAAATATTTAGAACGTGTTAGCAATATAAAATTGTATAAAAATATCAATAAAAATAAAAAAATATAAAATTTTAAACTGTTAATCAATTTAAATATGTGAAATCTTGAATATAATGCAATGTTATTGGATTTTATTAATTGATTATCGAACAAGAGGAATCGGATTAGTAATTTGTCCTTCCGAAACATGAGTGAGTCCCAACAATATGGATGGTGTATAAAGTCCTGATTCTCACAATTAGAATGTGTAAGTATTTGAGGGGTTTTTTTTAATTAGTTTAACCCCATAAAGAATCCTCAAAGGAATTCAGTTGATTTTCGATACAAGGGTTTTACTATCATTAAATTAGACATTTATTATTCAAATTATGTGAATTTAACTTTTTCTTTGGAAGCCTTTTTGAAAAATTAACGATAGCCTTTAAAAATTGTGCTGAGTGTGAAATTAGTAAGGTTTTTGTAATTATTTTACTAAGTTTGAGGACCCTCTGCGTTAGGAAATTGAATACAAATGTGAAAAAAACAATGTGAAAGCAACAATAGTTTCATTTAGCATTGGAAATTATTTTCCACATTATACTGGACCTTTTTATTTTTTGTTTTGAAAATAAATTTTAAAATAATAATTGAAAACGTGTAATATTATCAGTATTATTATAGTTGTACAGACTTGAAGGCCTATATGGTATTAAATGATAAAAGTAATTAAAAAGAATGTGCAACAACTCATAAAGTAATTAGTAGGTAGCATATAACGATTGTGGTGGTCACGTTTTCCGGTTGGTCGCGTAATTTGTGAATTAGTATTCAAGCAAATACAGCATTTTTTCTTGGGTTTTGAAATAGTTTCTGGAATGTAGTTACTGTCTACCTTCATGTAAGCTCTTTAAGTAATCCCACAAAACACCACGTCAAACAGTATTTTACTAGGTTACGATACAATGTCACTTGTAAATTTGATCAGAAGTATTCATTTTTCAATTGAATTAAGTCGTTTCACAATCTTATTCAAATCTTATATTTAATTTAATCTTGCGCCGTAATGAGAATTAAGTCAAGCTCATTGTCCTTATTATATGTAGTGGTAATAATAATTCATCCGCTTTTGGAGATTAATATAGATCATTTTCAATCTAAACAAGCCCCAATCTGACAGGTCTCTATCACGCATTTGTAAATTAAACGCCATTAGTTTTACCTCTAAGCCACAGCTTGACAAAGTGCTATTACGAATTTTATTGACGTATAATTATAGATGTTGTCAACAAAATTTTAATTAATTAATTAGTTTGTAATTTTGTAATTGCTTCCACTAGATAATCCCAGTTCAAAAAGCTATTTGAGTTTATTTTAAGAAACGTGCTTATTTTATACAAAGTCTCGAAGAAAATTGTAAAAAGCTATTATAAAGTAATCGAATATTGTTAGACTTAGTGAACAATTACAATATTAGTGTACTTAAAAACGTTGTTGAGTTTAATTACTTTTAAAATGAAGCCTGAGATTCAATACACACATGAGAAAGCCTATGCCGAAATATTGTGTAGTTGGAAAAATTGTTTTGATCTTACAATTATTAATATGAAAACTATTGAATAAAAAAAATCATTAAAACTAATGAATAAATATAATTAAATGAAAACAGTAATGAAATAATTAATTAATACAATAAAATAAAAGTATTTGAATTATTAAATTTAAATAAATATAAAAGTAAATAATTAAAATATAATAATTAACATTAATTAAAATAAAAAGTAAATAATAATATAAAATAATTAATAGAAATAGAAATAAAATAAATTTAAATAAAAATAATTAATTAAAATGTTATCTAAAAAACCAGTAATTGCATATTTGACGATAAAAAATCAATACTTTTCCTTACATTATATAGGATTTCTATATACTATAAGTGCTAGATACTTGTATTACAAAATACATTAGATATATTCTGCCGTTCAAAGGAAGACCCTGTGTTTGAAAAAAATTCGAAAATCGAGATTTTACGCTTATGAAATAAAACGTGCCAAAAAATTAGTTTGCTAATCGAAAACTAAACAACTTTTGGTGTAGTGTCTTTGTATAATGTATCACAACTTTACCTAAGCTAAGGTACGCACTTTGATTGTGCACTACTCCGATTTGGTTTCACGACATACAAGGGGTCTTCCTTTGGACGGCTGTATTATAGAAGTGATATATAGTTACCTTACGTAGGCAACTTAGATAAGATAAATACTCTACATTCACTCCACGAGGATATAAGATACATTATATTACTACAATATATAGGCCTATTATTCAATGATTCTGTCTATAATATACAATCAAACAACATAAATTATCTTTGAGTAGTGTGATTTAGCCCATTACTACTTAATCACTCTACTCAAGTTTAGGCTATATAAATAATGTAAGGATATTAAATAACCACAGCATTTAAGTAGATATCTCGCTACTTAAGCACATCTATGCAATATAAAACATTTGATTCGAGAATTTTATAAATATTATAGCTAAATACTGAATCTCCATATTCTATGTCATAGAATCTATGACATTAGTAAGTGTACTACATCAGTAATATGTGATCACCTTATGTAAGTACACTAGATAAGCACACTGTATAAATAGATGCCTCATTACTTAAGGATAGTCACATTGCGCGTGTAACCTAGGTAACAACCTTATAGAAGCATTCTATAAAATCCTATTTAAGTACTACGCAAACACAAACACACATACAATGTATGGGTACTAGATAATCGTTATTGATAAATACCTTTTGATAAATTGCTACTAAAGCATAATACTCAAGGACTGTAAATAAGCACGCTTCGTCAACTTACGATATCACTGTCTAAGGACACTAAATAAATATGTAACTAACTACCTAAGGAAACTATATAAGCATAAACCTATTAAAAACGCGCTGAAATTTTATTTTAAATGATGTTTTAAAATTAAACACATTTTGTAAAAACGTCTCTAATTTTTATTTGAATGGATATATTAAAACAAAAACCCATTCACACAATAGTCAGAATGACTTTTATCGTTTTCTCACACTTTAGTCAAACAAGCATAAAATAAGTTATCGTGAGGGTATGTACCAAAAGGTGCGCCTGTCCGCTCACATCATACTATTCCAAACAAAGATAGGTAAACATAAAATTGGAAACATAATTCATTGTTGAAATGAAAATAAATCACTGAAATGCTTTTCTGAAAATTTTTATCTCAATAATCCTCATGCTTAGATCCAAAGCAACAGACATTGGTCCATTGACCGAATTCCATAAAAAATATTAAGACACCATAAAAAATTTTGGCAAATTTTTATAAATATTATTATTAATATATATATATATATATATATATATATATATATAATTTTTACTATAATAAATTTGTGTTCTGTGTGTACAAAAGTTTAAAAATGTTTACTAATGATCAAAGGGGTTTTAATTTATCAGTTTGATTTTGAGATCAAAAATGTCTAATTTACTAGTGTTTTATTTAAATTTTACTGATAAATTTTTTTTAATAATTTAGCAGAATTATTTTTTTTGTTCACTATTGATCTGTTTTCTTTTACTTTTAAAATTTCAATGATAGTCTCGCGGAAAATATAAAATTTTATATTAATATTTTTATCGGAAAATTTATAAAATAATGACTGTTACTATAATGCAACATCGAGTATTTTTTTGATGGATTAACTCACATATTAGACGCTCCCAAAGTTCATTTAACTGGGTTTCCATTAAAATAAAATAGGCTAGTCACAGTTCAAGTTAAATATTTCATTCGAACTTTGAATTAACTTTATCAATTAATTAGGCTACTTTCAGATATAAACCCACTGAACCTATATCAATCTTTAATTTGTTTAAATGAGTTAGAAATAGGACCGAAATTTGAAAACTAGAACAGAAAAAAGCATCGCATATGCAGAGAAAAATACATAATAAACTTTATCTTATGAATTTTTGATATTGTTGAGATATCTAAATAATAAAAAATAAATAATTGTTCTTAAAGTAGACAAAATGATTTGGAAAGGATATAAAATAAAAGAAAAATAAAAAGAATTTTGAAAAGTAGGATCGATGGAAATAAATGGAAAAATTAAAAAGGAAATAATAAAGAATTGAAAAATCACATTTAATAAAAATGCCAAAAATATAATATTTAAACAATTTAAATATTTAAATAATCGTCAGATTTATATTTTGCCTTAGGATTGATATCTAATTTTCGTAATTCACTAAAGCAATTTCAATGGTTCCTAAATAATTATTTACAAAATAAATTTTCCCATTTTTTTTATTTATATTCATTTATTTTTACTCCATAAATAAGGATTTTGTTCTATAAATAATCATTGACTTTTCAAGTATTTTATAAAAATTTAATTCCTGATATCGTTTTATAAATTTATCTTACTCAAATAATAAACTAATAATTTATGAAAATATGATTTTAATTATAAGTTGAAAATTAAATTATTATGAATTTGATATTAAAATTTTCAAATTGATCATAAGTGTTATGGCAACAAACTGTGAATTAAAAATTACCTTTAATCAAATCAAATAATCTGATCCAACTTTCTTCATCGTCATTTTCCCAATTATCGACTGAAAACTCTATCGGTTCGTTTACAACCAAATTGCTCAAAACTTTAACTTTTCCCAAAATTACAAATATAAATCTATTCTGCCAAATAGGTTTTGATGTCAAGAAAACCAATAATCTGGGTATAAATTGATTTAAAGCTTTCTGTGAAGCAGGCGATGCAATGATTATGGCATATTCTGAATGAATGAGAAATCTCTCCTCAAAATCTTCAAAACTGTGAATGAATGCTAGTCCTGGAACAGGATCAAATTTGCATTTAAGATTAAATTCAGTATCGGATCTGTATTTCAGATAATGAGCGAACTTTTCAACGATAGCATCCTGGAAGTTAGATGAGCCGGCTTTCGAGTAAAGACTTGGAGTAATGAGATTTAGTTTATAATCCATGAAAACTTCTGTCGAAAAGCGAAATTAACTGTGAAACTAAAATGTAAAATCAATCAATAGACATATGTCAATTAGCCAATCAGATTGCAAGGTATTAGTGTGTATTTGTATGTGTGTGTTGCATCGCTCAGGCTGCAAAATTTAGTGAAAATTTTAAAAATGATTAACCTTTGCTGATTAATTTGATTGTTTAATTGAAATTTACCTTAATTTGTTTTTCATTAATGTATAATCAAAAATGCAGTATATTATGCTCACTAATTTTATGTGTAATTTGATTTATGATATGTATATTTATATTATTATTTGTATTTATTTGCACTTGAAATATTTAAAATATAGTTAAATACGACTTTAAAAGTTTATTTATGGTAAAAGATTGTAACAGTCATCGGGTTTTTTAAAAATTCTATAAAAAATAATTTGAGTGGCAGTAACAAATTGCAAAACTGTTTTCGAAAATGGCCACTCTTGTAAGAAAAAAAATTATTTTCTCTCGTCAGACGTTTGATTAGCGGTTTACGTAACATGCTCCTTCTAGAATATATGGAGTCGGTAGTTTCTATTTTTCTAGTATACTACATCAGAATTACCTCTGAATTCTAAACATTTTTCCGCCTAAAAGTTAATTATTGGAACCAATCTTTCCAGAATAACTTGTCAACGTTTGGTTTGTTCATATATTAGAAGTTGATACTCTGCATCTACTGTTTTATTATATTTGAGAACGATTTCAATTCCGTCCATGATGATTTTTGATCCATTATGATTTTTCGAATTGTCATGGTTTTTCAAATTGTTATCACTGCTGGGTTCAGGTAGATTTAAAATAAAAAGATTTTTATAATGACCTTTTATACATGTACCAGAAGCTCCATAATTTAATTCATCCCAATCAAACAAGTCACTAGGTTGCGTTGTTACTGTACCAATATGTTTAGAGTTTAAGCAAAGGTGAGTTGCGTCCCCACAGCTTCAATGAATAATGCTTTAGCTGGTTCAAAAAATGACCAATAGACGAACTTCGGATTTCAACTAAAACGTTTCAAATAGTGTTTAATACAGTAGATGGATGTGTGCTTTCCAGCAAACTTCCTCCATAAAATTATTTAGGTCGAATTGAAATTTTATGTAGGTCATGAAAAATATATATATCGTAACCAAGCACACATACTTTCCCTTGGGAACAAATCAAAACGAAGTAGGAAAGCACAAATTTTCAAAAAAAAATTCGGAGTATTTATAAACTTAATAAAAATATATCTAGATTAGGCTTGTGAAACTCAAACATTAGCAATTTTAGACTTGTGAAGGGCCAGACGAAAAATTACGAAGTTTAAAACATTTATTATTAATGTAAATGCATATACGTATTTGCAAATTAATAGAAATAAATATGCATGTATACAGCGGCTTGTGTATTTTGTGTATTTATCAATCTATGCCTTTTGTTGCTTTTCTTATGAATGGATATTAAAGATTTTTCACAAAAAGTTTTGAAAAAAATTTTAAACAAAATTAGAATTCAAGAAACCAAAAATGCACACAAATTTTAATCCAATAGGTATTTAATTTGCTCTTTAATCTAAGTAAGGTAACATATATCATCAATAAAGTTTCAATGTACACGATTTCGATTCACACGACATTTCTGAGAAACTTATCTACCACGTAAATCGAGGGCTAAGTGTACTTAGAAACATTTAACTAGGCTAATATAAACTTATATAAAGAAATAAATTTTTTATGTACTTTGGGAAATATTACATGTATCAAGATATTTTTGTGTTTGTATTAGTATTAGTGCTTGTCAAAAGGAATATACAAGTTTCTTTTTGAATATTTCTTTATGAAATATGTTGTCAACAAATAAACTTTTGGTATATAGAAGGATATTATCATGCAAAATCTTTCCTGTGGGAACATATCCAAACTCAAAATTATCTCAAAAACTAAAGTCACTAGAATAAAATTTCCCAACTCAAAATATCCTAAAATTTTAAACATTTTCCAAGTCTTTAAATACTTAGAAAAGATTTATCTAGATCAATTTATATTTATATGAGGAAATTAAATCTATACGCGTGACGAAAATAATGTATGCATCAAGATATTTTAGAGTTTCTATAAAAATCATTGTTCGAGGTGTTGGTATGTGGGTGTAAATTAATGAACTGTCATAACCTTACAACCCCCTCTATAATGCCCATATGCATAACTTTTATTTTTAAGAACCCATTCGCGATTATTGTTTTTATTTGTCACAGCCCTCTTATTATTTTTATACTGTTGGGCCAGAACGTAAACGGCCTTGAGGAATGTTTTAATGGATCAGTAACACACACGCAAATATAACATGCAATTTAAATAAACCTATTAAACACCAAGTAAACCCTATTAAATATGAGGAAAAAGAGAATTAAAAATAAAATAATAAACATAAAAATAAATTAAAATAATAACAAAACGCACCAAGATCCGCACGATACCAACACAAATATAACAAGAAAACACTACTAATTCGACAAAATTGAAAAATTAATAAAAGTTCATTAAAGTGAAATTTAAATCGAAAAATTCGAATTAGTAATAATTCAATAAAAATTCTAAATAAAAATTATTAAAGTAAATCAAAAAAATAATAAAATTAAAGAATAGAATTTACTAGAAAATAACAAGGTCGAATTTTGTATTAATGCATCAAATTTCACATGCGAGAAAAATAGGTATATATACTGATCCATTTTCACATTAAATTTAACCATTTTTGAAATCGTTTTCAAACCGTTTTGGAACTTTAAAACTATTTTAAAAAACTATTTTCGAATTATCTTGGAAATCTTAATTTTCTAGGTGAGAAATATTTATGGTGGAACCCTCTTTCCACGTCACATCCAGTGCAACTCGGTAGAGCTCTGCTTGGACGTCGGCGTGGGGAGAGAGGCATTTATGTTTTATTTTATGATATGCTATTTTATGCGATTTTATGGATTGGCAATGAATGGTAACTATGTTCATTTTTGTTAGCAATTAATAAATATTATTGATATTCATAAATTGTTTTATATATACATATTTCATAAATTAAACTGTCGAAATTTTTCCGGCCCACAGCCAACACATAACGCAAGAAAGCAAAATCTACATAGTACAGATTTGTGTAAGAGCGTGGAAAATCGCCAATGATATGTACCCGTGAAGACTCAGCGTGCGGAACGCAGGGGTCGTAACGTCAATATTTATCCCTATAGCTGAAATGAGAAATAAGGAAGAAGTCTCTGGCTGCTTCCTTGTTTCTCATTTCTGTAAAATCGACCTAAAATTGAATTACATACGGCTCAAAATCAATCACACCGAGTAGTCCAGTGGGCACTCAGTAAATATAATATGAACACAAAATGCGCCTAAGGTCTATTAAAGGGAAAGGGTACGGGGATCAATTAACTTGAAATCGTTGATATAGCTAATTCCGTATTAATATTTTGAAGTAAATTAGATAAAACTTATCGTTAATAATAAATTAAACTCAGGTTTTAAATGAAACTTATTGCTACAAGTAAAATTAATTTCATGTTTTAAATAAATTGAATGACACTTATTGCTAATAGGGAATTAAACTCATGGTTTAAACTTAATGCTAGAAGCACCCAAATTCCTGTTAAGTTTTAAATAATTTAGACAGAAAAAGTAAATTAACTCCTTGGGCAAAACTTATTGTAAAGTTGAATTAGCGGACGTTAATTACTAGCAGTAACTTAAATTCGTGGTTCACTTATAGTAGATGAAGTCATTTCTAGGGACAAACTGAATCAAAAATCTATTTCTAGAAGTAACGTAAAGTAATAAAATTAGGTAAACTTTATTGTTAGAAATAAATCGGAGTCCTAGTTTAAATATATTAGCTAGAGCTTATTAATCTTAGAGTTTTGGGGGAAATTAGATAAAACTTAATTTTAAAGACAAATGACACTAATAGTCCGAGATAAAGGAGAAGTCAATTAGATAAAACCACTGCTACTATTAAAGTAATTCCCACCCTGCGTAGTAAAGGAATAGGAATCATGTGATTCATCAACTCAATTCATTCAAAGCTAAAAGTTAAAATTGCAATAACCACCGATTGTAAATATCTTGCGGCTAAAAGGCAAAGTAAATATTGGATAGTATTAATGCATGGTTTCAACTCGTTACATGAGGTGGCTGATTAAGGATCTACGGTCTAAGATAAGTAATTTCGCTAATTTGCTGATTGAATGAAAGAACGCATAAGTCGATTTAAAGAGGGGGATTAGATTTTGGAGACAAGCGACTATCAGAGAGATTAAATAGATCGTATAAACTTAGCGACAAGAATCACAATAACCTTCAATTAATGTTGCCTAACTCCGATGATTTTGGTAATAATAAGTCATGATAATCGGAAGTCCATTCATGCACAAATAAAATCAAGGAACAAAACTTTATAATATAACAAGTTGATCAAAAAAAAAAAGTTTTTTTCAAACATAAATAATTCTTACGGCCGATTGACATAGATGCAAAATAACATGATCTCCGATAAGTCCGCAAATAATACATCCAAACATAAATTCCAGTGAACAAACGGGAAGGAGCAATCTATCTAAAATTTCCACGCCAGAGATACGTGCGCGGCACGAGAATGTAGTAGGCAATCGCGATAAATCAGTCAAATTGATAAGTTAGCAGGATCGAATTGTTACATGGCGAGAATATCCAATTATAGCGACAATGTGAATTGACATAAACTTAGAGACGATATAAACCGGATAAGACAAGAATCGAAGTTCATATACATTCGATCGTGTCCGACAATTCGACCGGAAGATGCGAATTCGCGATCTCTCCGTCGGAAGTACACACGAATTTCGCTAACCAATAAATCACCGCAAGGGCGGATATCCTCTCACCTGAATGACATATGCACAAACAATAACCATCAGGGTTGCATCAAGGCTAAAGTACGTCGCTGTGAATATCAACGTCCATTGACTAAAGCGAAACAATAACTAATTTCGAGGTCCCTCTCATTTGATCGATACGAAACTCAGCCAGATCATAACATTAGTTTAATCGTAACATTAGTCCAATGACCCAACCATTCAGTAGACCTGGCGAAACTCAACTAACTGCCGGGGAATAATTACTCAGTACCCGTCGAACGTTGAGACGATTTTTTCGACACTAAATGACTATTAAGAACCGCTAATAGACAGATTATAACTTCCGAATCAGCCCTGACTACTCTCGACACTAGTGGTAACTGGATATAATTGGACGCTGGAGGGGAAATGGCGTACAGCGCGGTCGTAAGAGACGCTTAATGATCAACGGATAAGATAGAAGTGCCATCCCTCAACTATGTGACTTCCCAATAGTCAAACATTCGATAGGTTTTGATCAAGACAAACTAACGGCAACGACCCGTCCTTAGTGAGTTGGCTTCCCGACAGGACGAACGAATTATTTAAATTAACTATTTTACTTTCCTATAAACCCGAAAGTGACGTTAACGCACTTTGTTGTAAAAAATTATGCCGTCCAAATGGAATGACGCTCCAACGACCCATGAACAATCCCGAGGAGAACCAACCCCAAAGGCGGAGATTTTTCAAAAAATCCAACAGCAATGGCCGTACCCCACAACTTGGAGGTTACTGGGCCTAAAAAGGGATCCGTGTGGACTCGCCGGGCAGCAGTATCCAGCGGCAGAGATATATACCAATGCTCAGAATCTCCTCACCCACTGGGAACGGGTGCAGGAGCAGGTGGATTTACAGGTGGTCAAGGCGAGGATGTATCTCGCCAATTTAGAAGAAGACATCCTCGCCGGGCGAATTTCAGAAGCCTACCCACCTCGCCCGAATCGTGATACTCGACGTCCATACCCCGTGATCCCTCCAAGGAAGAATCGAAATCATCCATACGAAAATTAGAAAACCCAAAAACTCTGACAATCCATAGGAGCTAACTTTGATTTTTTGTGTGTTTTAAATAGAAATGTTCGATAACCGTTTTTGTATTTGACCGGTTGCCTGTGAATAATCGTCTTGATCGATATGTTTGAGATAATCACCCCATAAATCATATAAATTGCTATAGAAACATTTAATGAGTCTATCCTTTATAGCTATGTCCGCTACTCAAATATTGCAAGCAGAATTGGACCGAGTGAGAAATACAAATGCGGACCTCCTTCACCAAGTCCTCCAAATGACTAAAGAGGTCCAACAGATTAGAGCAACCTGGACGGAACCGGAAAAGGTAAAGGCATTGTACCACCGCCTGACCGCAGCACAGAAAGGCTGGACGGAGGAGCGGCAGCTCAATCAGAGCCTGCGTACTCGAATTCGGGGATTCGAAGTCGCCCTGGCAGTCTGCCGGGAAGGGGAAGCGGTAACATATCCGCTCGTCTTCGCCCCAACCCAGATGCCGCAGAAAAACGCCCAATCAGTAGAGCACTCTATCCCTCCAACTAATAATCGTCGACCGGGACGCAAGGAACGAGCCCGACGTCGAGCAATCCAGCTTCAAAATCTTCAACTCGTAAAAATTGCGCGTGTTGCTAATTAAATAGAGTAGTCGTGTTCTTAATCAATTTGTTCCTTTGATATATCTACATACCAGCGTTATCTTAAATATCCGCATCACGTCACCGAACATTCGTTTCATCTTTCCACGGGCAAATAAGAACCTGATCTTGAATTTCTACAAGGGACAGAGCTAAGCGAGCATAAGTCTTCTATCGACAGCTCGTGAACCCGAGGGTTGTCCGAGCAACTATAGTACTAGCAATAATACTCAATTTTTGCGGACAATCCACCACTTGAACACATTACCAACGTTGCCTAGCAACGGGTGCCAAGTGGCGGTTAGAATCACTTTGTATGGCGTTACTGGGGTAACCACAGGTGAATTCAAACAAATAATGAAACCCTGTAACCCACCAATACTAAAAAGTTGATGATTTTTACTAGTAATTCTAAATTGTGGCCCTGTGTAAATTTCATTAGTGTTGTAACAATCTAGATACGACTGATTAGTTAGTTCAATATCTTTCATAGTAATCCCTTTTGCCTTCATACTGTTGGCATACTGGGTAGAATTTTATTTTTTGTTTTAACCTACTCTCACTTATTTTTGTCTGTTCCCTCAATCAACTCATGCTTTTGCTAGGGTAATCCCTATCTTCCCCAGACGCCCCACAATTTGTACATAACCACTGTATACCCATGAGCAAGCCCATGTTGGTACTGTATACAGCAGCCGAGAGTCCACAAGCAGGTGAGCCCCGTTTCCAAGACTACTCCTTGTGATAATCTCGCTTACGGGTTCCTGACGGCCGATAGAAGGACTTACGTCTATTTCATTTATCTATTTCTCTCGATATTGGCACACACTTTCCCCATCTGTTATCATCGATTTTATGTATACGTCCGAATCAGAATTCCTTTAAAGTCTCATTTAATTTATTGGCGAGTCTTAGCGCACCTTGCTGCCAGAAATGTACTCCTTAGCGACCTGGCGGCTTATCTATCTTTGGTCCGTTAAATTTGATTAACATTAAATTTAAATAATTAATAAATTAATTTTAACCTCTAAAATATAGGACATTTTCCAAAGAAAAATTGGATTTATAACTTTTGGAAAATTCTGATCCTTAAATTATCTAAAATTTCCGATTTATCTCTGAATTAATTATTAAAATTTCGAAACAATATTGGTAACCTCGAATGTTGTTTTAATTTGGAAAATCTTTTCCTTAAGTAATTGGCGAAAATTTAAATTATTATATAATTAGTTGTAATCGCTGTTAAATCAGCTGTTTTAAGTTTAAGCAAATTTCCTGAGCGCTTTTAAAAGAAAATAAAATCCTCTTAATATTTACAATTTTCTTTTTATTCATTTTTATTCTTTTATTTCCCAACATACTCTTTTTAAAAGCTTAAAAATCATTTTTACAATAATTATAATTATTTCCATTTTCAGTATTTCAAGTTAAATACCGCTTTTCAGTCATGCTATTCACATGCATCGAACTTCATCAATCTTACTTTATACTCATGCAAGCCTCCATACATCCCTTTCTCATATATTCTCAGACATATCGAAATTAATTAAGAAATTTAACGAAAAATAACAAAAGAAAATTCTATTTCCCGATTATGATATTTACAAAAGGAGAAAACAATAATTAAAGGTAAATAATAAAATATAATCACAATGTAAATTGATTTAAATTGTTATGGCAAGATGCAATTCCGTTTTCTACAGGATCCAGTTTCATTCGTCAATATCGACGGGAAAGATTCGCTTTCGGCTAATCTTCAGTTCGTTAGATCCGACCTGGGGAACTGAGTGGCAGAGCTCATCCCCAAAATCTCCGTCCAATAACCGATAGAAGTGGAGGACTTGCGATTTGAGTCGGTTTCCGAAGTGTTAGTTGACTTGGAGGAAATCTTCATCTGAATTCGCAACTCGTCCGTTTCACCGGCGCAGATTTCGGTTGTATATTCTTCAACCCTTTTCATTTCTAGCGGCTTTTCGGCAGATTTGGCCAATTGCGATTGTTGTTCGGCAACTAGCATGGCCGCTTCTTCCAGAGTTTGAGCTGCGTTTTTTAATAGAGAAACCCCCTCAGTCCGACATCGTTCACGGCGACGCCGATTTTTGCTGGGGTTATGCTTCTTGCTGGTCTTCGGTGTTTGGGGAGGACTAGTTATGCCTTTTTCGGGTATATGGTTTGCTGGAATTAGGTTCAGCTTTATTGCCAAATCCCGGCCGGCTAATCGTTTTGTCAGTTCGTCTTCATTAAAAGAAGCTACCAAGACGGCGCTCTGATTGTTGATGAGGATTCGCTGCGCTCGACTTTCCGCGATCAAGTCTTCTCAGCATCTGGTAAGTCGGTGGATTTGCTTGTGGAGGGCTTTCACAGCCTCGGGGGCGAACCACGTACCGAGCGTGCGTTCGTGTTCTGCGACCAACTGGGCATATTCTTTCTGACATTCTTGGTGGGTGTTATCATTATTGTTGGGTTTTCCAGATTCCTGTGATGTTAGTTTTGGGATTTTATATCCGGCCTGCATGTTGTCAAAGATTTTCTTAAACAAAAACAAAAATAAAAGAAACTGAAGGGGGATAATTTAGTATTAAAAAAAAATTTTATCGGTTTAATAATAAATATAATAGAGAAAATAATTCATTAGAACGTCACATCGCACAATCCTGCACCAAACTCATATTTAATATTAATTTTTACGATGTCGGTTTTCGTGTAAATATCTATTGTTGATCTGTTGGCAATAATTCTGTACAACAGAAAAATGAAAAATATTGATGCTCCGGTCATTGCGATTCACGTTAAAATATTTTTTAATCTTTTCGTTTTGTTGAATTCGTTTCGGTTTATTGTGTTATACATTTATTCCTATACTTAATCCTAGTCGTCCCCTTTGTTATTTTCGATTTCTCGACAGGCATTTAAAAAACAAATATTACATCCCTACTTAGACATCTTACAAATGTCAACCCCTTAGGTATGGCGATCTACCCGCATTTTACTCATACCGCTCCGACCAACATTGAAAATGGCCGCCACGGTGAATTACGACGGTGTCCTACCCCGTGATCAGTGCAAACGAGGCCTGACCAGACTAGGCAGACACCGAAGGGTGGATTGTGACCAAGCAACACATCAACGTCCTGCCAAATTAACGGCCGGAATTGAATGTTTACTTTGCCATTCTCCACGATAAGCTTTATAGATATATACAATTGAATTTAGGGGGACCTGTCGCAGATACTAAAAAGTATCGCGGCCATCCATGATAATGAAAGAAGAATTAATATAAAATTTCAAAAAATATATTTCATACAAAAATAAAAATAAACCGAAGTACTTACAGTTAAAGTTCAAAGTTTTTAATTTCTGTTTGCGGTGCGTTCTTGTGTTACAAATAGCCATTCTCACAATTTTTCGGCATGACTTTTTCCTAGTCATTTTGTTTTGTTTTAATGATGGCTTATAGCCCAACAATACAATCATTACTCCCCTTCATACTATAACATTTAGGCCTTAAAAATATCCACTCATCATTTCCCAACCCTTTGCTCTCGTCTTTGAATTTTCCTATTACAGAGTCAAGTTCTTTTCTATATAATGGATGTGTTGGCGCATAATTTGATTTGTCTAATAATTTATCCCTTATCATTGCGGGCAAAAGAGTATTTAATCTACAATTTTTTATTTCCAAGAAAAAGGAATTTGTATCCCCAGCAATAATATTTATTTTACAATTAAATTCTTTATGATATTTTACCAACTCAATATACTGAAGTAGGTACATGCGCAGTTTTGACAAATACAAAACTGATTGACCAATAAAACTTGGTCTATTTAGACATATTAAATCTTTTCTTAATAAAACAGATATTAAATCGTCATCAATTTTAGTTTGTCTTTTAAAATTCGGCTTCAAACAATATGTTAATAATTTTTGTGCCGAGTTGCATAACCGTATGTTTAAACATTTTTTCAAATTTTCAACAGTTTTCCCATACAAACTGTTGTTTAATAAATTAAAATAATTTTTATCAAGGGTATTTGTTGATAAATCCATAAGCCGAGTGTTGCTATCTACATAATTTTTAAATATTGGATATTGTTTAAATTGAATAGCTCTATGAATTAAAGATACTTTTACACTAATATTTAAATAAAGCTAGAGAAGTCTTCAATGAACCACATAGTTCTTTTTACTGTAATGGGCAAGCATCAATTTTTTAATTTTAGAAACCCACATCTTTTCAGCAAAACAGGAAAATCGTCTAATTTATCGCTAATAGAAGCTGGTATCTCCAAGTCAACTTCAACTGTGTAACCAAAAGACAATAATTCCAAATCTGTATTTATACAGTCATCGAAGATTTTATTTAATTTTACATCGTCAGTTATCCAAACAAAGCTACCGTCTGGTAATGGTTGATTATTTTGTTATTTAAGGGCCCAACCGTACAGATTGTTAATGTCTATATACAACAACTCTGTATTTTCATCAGATTTTACATATAAGTTTATTTACAAAAGTTAGACCCCCTCGAATACCACCCTCAAGGAAATTATAAATTTCCATATCCTGAATCAATTCAAGTAGATGATCTAAAGTCATCAAAGCTGAATTCTTACTCATACCTGTAATTCCTAAGAAACTTAAGGGTTCTAAACGATTATTTAGCAATTGATTTTGCTCTAAACTGTTCGAAATAATCGGCTAGTAAAAAGATATCTAATTTTAGGTAAACTATCATATAGTCTAAAACTGTATTACAACTAGTTTCGTCCCATATACGTATTGCCATACTATATTCATCTTCAGTAACACCATCCCAAGTTGGTGGTAATTTGGGAGTTGACCGATGAACTTCTAAACTAGTAGCAACATCATATGGAAATATTTCCTTACTTTTAACAATTCCACCTCTAAACTCAGAACATGTTATTGGTAACGAAGTCAATGTATTAACTGCATTTTTTAAAGAATCATTAATAAATTGACAAGAATCTATAAATTTCAATGGTTAATCCACCAGTTCTAGCAAATAAACTAAGAAATTTTTCGCTTGTAATAGGAATACAATTAATATTCCATGTTTTAAATTTACTTAAGCCAAATTTGAGAATATGACGGAGATCATACCCCCGTAAATTGTGAAATAAAACAGGTAAAATCGGTTTAATTCGTCGAGAAAGATTACAGAATCTGCATGCTGCACCTAAAAACTTACCTGAAAAATGATCATGATCTCTTACCGAAAATACTAATGTTTTCTTACACAAATGAAAAGGTGTAGCCGAAGAAAAGTTTATTTTATCAGTGTTTTTAAAAACCATAGGCTTTTTATATCTTTTATTAAAATATGGAACTAATATTTCTTTTCCAATTATTTCAAGCTCAGTAAGAAACTGTTCAACACCATCTAATCCTATAAAACTTTTATAAAAATTTTCCCCTGTGAAATTATTTATCAAAACCAAACCAGCTGAGATTGGTAAATGCTTTTGATAATATTTATCGTGTTTAGGCAAAATTGTCTCAAAATCAGCATAGACTACAAAGGGTGGAGTAACAGTTTTAGACCAATCTTTAAAACTAAGATATTTTTCTTTAGGCAGAGTACATAATGTTGTACCTAATTGATTTTTATCACACAAACCCTTGTGTCTTACGAAAGAATCTGAATTTCTAAAACCATGTAAGCATCTTGGACACCATTTGCTACAAATTCTAACATCAGTAATACCAAGATTTTCACAGTTCAAAAGCCTATCAAGATTTGTAACGCCTATGTAATGATATCTATCAATACCATCAAGCAAAATTAAATTAATTTGTGTCCCTCCAACCACTTTGGATCGATAAATTATATCAACATAAGGATGTTTCATAATCTCCTCTGTACACACATCATGCAATGCATTTTCATTATAAGTTAAGAAATTTATAGATAAACCGGGATTTTGGGATTCAAATTTAGAAATATTACAAAGTCGCATAGGGAAATCTACAGGATCAAAATTTAACTCTGATGTATTATATTTATAAGGTTTAGATCTATTATTAATAATATCATTATATTTTAAAATAGATAAAATGCTATATAGAAAGCATTGATTATCGGTATTTTTAGCATTTACTGTGCATGTTTTATTTAATAAAGTTTCAGATGTAGCAATATAGCCATGACCTGTTAATCTAGTTATTTGAGAAAAATTTGTAATTACAAAACTTATATATTCAATTTTATTTATGGACCAGTTACTTACCTTTTCATTCATTTTAATTATTTTTTCATTTAATAAATCAATACCCACTCATGGGTCTAGCCGAATTCGAAATAATGAATGATTGAAATTCATCACCTTTTTCAAATTCTACTTTCAAACAAAATTGAATTTTTGTTGTACCCATCCCAGTTTTTACTTTATTTAGTTCATTAATTAAAGTATCTGGGATATACACTGTTCTTAAATTTAAGGATGAAACATCCATTTTAATTTCAGCATGGGTTTTATTTAAATTATATATAATTTCGGGTTCAATTGAACCACCATATTGTACATCATATATAATATCGGAAATACTACTGTTAATAATAGGATTAATATTACTGCTAGATATATTATTATTAATTGAATATGAATTAATTATTACTGGTAACATTTCATCATCAGAAATAACATCTTTTTTTAAAAATTTTAGACGGTTTATTTTTCTTTTATTATTATTACTTGTGTTTGGAATATTGTTGGTGGTATTTTTATTAAATAAAAAAGATCTCTTTTAGGCAAACTAAATTTTTTTACATGATGTCGGTGGTTTTCGTACAACTGAGCATAACTTATTGTTTCTAATTACAGGTAGGCCAAATTAAAAAAAGTGGTAAGGTTATAAGTGTGACTATAATATCTTTCCATAACAATGCCACATTTGATGAATTGTTACTGTAAGAATTCAGATTTTACATAATTATTTCAATAAACTTGTCGTTCAATTCAAAATTTAAACAACGTTTTTTAATTTTCGACGAATTTGGTATTTATATATATATATATATATATAAGATTTTATTACTATATTAAATTATCTACTTATTTTTTTAATATTTAATTTTTAATTTATTTAATAATTGATTTAATATTAATAATCCTTACATCCCCCTTGTTTAAAAGGTTTTAACCATTCAATATTTCTTATCAACCGCTTTCCTTTCTGATTTTGTAATTCATATTTTCTTTCGTGAATCTTTGAATTACTTTGAAAGGACCCATATATCTATCTTTATCTTTTGTTCATCCTTCTATTTTTATCAAAACTTGATCATTTATTCTAAATTTTCTATTTATTCTATTTCTCTGTTTGTTTTTCATTTTTTCTGTGTTAGCTAAGACATTATTTCTTATTTCCTTTCTGTCTGTCACATTGGTAACGGTATCTTCCCATCAATGTCGAATTTTATGATCAAAAATAATTTCTGCTGGGCTTTTACCTGTTGATTTTTGTATGGTAGCATTTAACGTGAATTCTATTTCCGGTAATATTTCTGGCCAATCATTATGTTTCTTATCTTTCAATGAAGCATTCAAATAATCTCTAATCGTTCTGAACTATCTTTCTATTAGACCATTTGCACTGTGATGGTAAGGGCTTGAATACTGTACTTTGGTATCGTGTTTTTTCATTAATTCTTTAAATGTATGAGATTCAAATGTTTTTCCACAATCAACATGAACTATCTTTGGAGCGGCAAATTTCAGAATCCATTTTTCAATAATTGTATCACCGTTGTTTTATAATCTTGCTTTGAAACTGATATCAATGTTATGTATCGACTAAATTGATCGATCATAGCGAAAATATATTTCTTACTTCGAAAACTTGTTTTGAGTGGACCACAAAAGTCCAAATGAATTATTTCAAATTTTCTCTCTGGTGCTTGTTTTATTATTGTCTCTTTTTTCTAAGTTGTCATTGGCTTCTGTTTTTGGCAGTTTAAACAGTTATCTATTACCATTTTTATGATTTTATTCATGTTTTTCATGTCATATCCCGTTTCAATATAATCAGTTACTTTTTACTACCTGCATAACATAACATCTTATGCATCTCTAAAACAAAATTTTCTCTTCCTGCTTCTGAAATCCATATTTTGTCTTCCACAGTAACTACAACATCTTTTGCTATTTTGAACCTTAATGTTTTTTTTGCTTCAATTTATCTATTAATTTCCTTAATTTCTTCATCTGTCTCTTGTCAATAATTATTTTCTGTTAATATTGCTAAAACCCTTGTTTTCATTATTTCTTTCTTTGCGTCTTTATGTTTCATTTTGCATTGTTTAGATGCTTCACAAGTATTTCCTGACATAGCATCTGCATTTGTATGTTCCGTTCTTTTTCTGTAGCTCATTTCCATATCTAAACTACTTAAAAAATTTATCCATGTTTGGAACTGGGTTGTGATTGGATTTTTTGTTGTCATCATAAATGTGATTTCTTTATGATCTGTCCTCAATTTAAACTTCTTCCCGTACAGATAATGTTTGAAGTGTTGTGTAAAATAATAGATAGCTAAAAGTTCTTTCCTTGTTATACAATATCCTAATTCGTGCTTGCTCATTGCATGTGAGCCATATGCTACAACTCTTTCATTTCCTTCCTCATCTCGTTGTGATAGAACAGCACTTATTGTGTTAAAACTCGCATCTGTGTCTAAAATAAATTCTTTTTTAAAATTTGGGTATATTAATACCGGCGCAATCGATAGTGCTTTTTACAGTTTTTCAAATGACTCTTCACAAGTTTCTGACCAATTTAGTTTATGTTTATTACTTCCACATAACGACCCTAAACTTCTTGCTAATCTGGCATAATCTTTTATGAATTTCCTATAATAATTACATATTCCTAAAAAGCTTCTAAGCTTTTGAACACATTTAGGTCTTTCTTTCAAAGTTTAGTATTCCTTCTATTTTACTTCTATCTGCCTGAATAATTTCTTCATTAATGATATGACCGAGAAATTTAATTTCCTTTTTTAAAAAGTGACATTTCTCAGAATTTATTTTTAATCCTGCTCCCTGGATTTTTTCAAGTACATTATTTAATCGACTTTTATGAGTTTCAATATCCTTAGAAAATATGAGAATATCGTCCAAATACACAACAGCTTCCTTCCAATTTAAATTTCCTAAAACTATGGTCATTAATTTCTGAAAATTTGCCGGGGCTGCCGGTATGCAATAAGGCATTCGATTGAAACAGAACTGATCTGCTTTTGTGGAAAAGGCTGTCTTATTCTGTGACTCTTCTGATAGCTCTACCTGATAATACGCATTTCCTAAGTCAATTGTGCTAAAATATCGTAATCCATTTAATGTATCTAACATTTCTTCAATATTAGGCATTTGAAATGCTTGCCTTTAGGTCACTTTGTTTAACGCCCGAAAATCTAAAAATAATCAGATATCTTGTTTTTCTTTCTTCCATGCACATACCATTGGTGTGTTCCATGGAGAATTACATTTTCTAATTATGCCATTTTCTTCCAAATTTTTTATGGCGTCGTCAATTTTTTCTTCTAAATGCATTGGCTGTCACCTTGGTTTTATTAAAATCGGACTTTCTATTGTCATAATTTAATGCTTTAAAATATTTGATTTTCCAATGTTCCATTTATTTGACATAAGCGCTTTGATATTCTTTTCAATTAAATTATATATTTCTGATTTCCTACCAATTTTTAGAACTTTGCAATTGTTCGAAATTTTGCCGTTTTCTCAATACCCCAGCATATGTTTCTTTTCTAAATGCAGAAACTCATACTTTTTCATTGATTCCCTCCATCTTGGAAATAACTTCTTTAATCGATGCTTCATTTTTTGGTTCTTTCATTTTGATTTCTCGTTTTATTTCATTGTCATCTAAACAATGAGTCAAGAAATATTTCATGAGCTCACTTTTGTACCATTTATGCCTCAATCGACCATTTTTTCAATTTTTTCAATTTAAATAACTGCATTTTATTCTTTTTAATAATTTATTAAATCCAATAAATCTAGAATTAGAGACGTTGGTTTCTTAAAGCTGTTCATAATCTATCTTCAAAATTTATGACATTTATATCTACTGCTTCGTAAGTAGATAGCAATTCTTTTGTAATTAGACATTTTACCACCATATTACTTGAAATTTCTGTTAATCCATATATATCAAAATATCGTTTGGTTTCTTCGATAAACAATTCTAAATTCCCGGGTCCGTCATAGGTTGCTGGTACCATATTATTCGTAATCGTCGTGGTCGCCATGTAAGAATTCAAATTTGACTTTAATATTTATTTCAAAAAAGTCGTCGTTAAATTCAAAATTTAAACGTTTTTTAATTTTCGACGAATTTGGTATTTTCTGAAACATGGCTGAATTGATATAAATACTATATAATATAAATATATATATATATATATATATATATATATAATTTTATTACTACATTAAATTATCTACTTATTTTTTTAATGTTTAATTTTTAATTTATTTAATAATTGATTTAATATTAATAATCCTTACAGTTACAATAATTTGGATATTTTACACATGAATAAATTTAAGATTTAAATATTATTATTATTAATCGATATAATTTAACATATTGTATAATAGATTATCATAAGGCCTATTACATAACAAGTTAAAATTTAAGTTAAAATAACAAAATAAACAAAAACTTTAATTATTAAAAATCTTTATTACTCTTTATAATTTTAATATAAAAATTTAATTAATATTAGTAAAACTATTTAATTAAAAACATTAACAAAACCTTTAATAATACTCAAAACATTATAAAAAAAGCTGATAAAACTTACATTTCTTGGATCCGATTCCATTAAATCCAGGCATATTATCCATGTTTCCGTTAAATCCGGTTATATTATTCATGTTTCCATTCATATTCTTGTTTATAATTACTGTGCGATAAAATTTTAATTTCATTTAATAATATTAAAATTTACCATTAACTTTATTCCATTATTATTATTTCGGTTCATATTAATTCCATTATTATTATGTCGATTCATATTAATTCCTGTAAAATAATAATAATAATAGATTTTACCATTGACGAATTTTCCGTTTGACATTTTATTGTACATTAAAATTTTGGGTGTGATGAAATAATAACTGAAATTACGAAAACACTGGTTTATATACTAAATGCAACCAACCAATAGAATTAAAGCATGCATGCACACACCCAACTAATGAAAATCATGAATTGTTGATGTTTTGATATTGTACATTAGTAACATTAATAATAATAAGAATAATAACAATAAAATTTTTAAAATTTTTAAATATTCTAATACAACAATTAAATGGTTTTTGTATGCACAATTACAATGATCACTATACGGACATAGAATATTGTCAGGAAAATAGTTGGAAAATTCGATATTATATTTTATTAATCTTAAGTTTGGGAAATGTTTCTTCAAAACCATAAGTTTATCTTGATCAGTAACATAGAAAATTGCGCTAATAACTTCTAAATCTTTCAAAATACATGCTGGACAAAACGAATCTTCCCCTTCGTACAATTACAATCAATTTGTATCTTCATTTCCAACCCAAAAAGGTAAATCGTTACATAACCAATACATTAATCTCAAAATATTATTAAAATTCATAATACACAATTCTTTAATGATTGATATACCACATTATCATTATAACTTATAAAATCAATAAAATATAAAGACATGATTATAAAATTTATTTAAACTAAAATTATTTATACATTGAATTTAGTCATGCAAGGTAATGTTGACTACATGTTTGAATCATTAGATTTTGGTACTGTATTTCATTATACACGATTGGTTTGCCGATTTTTTGTAGTTTATTAGCTAATAGAGACGGATAATAATAACCCATTGGATCAAAAACATGTTTTTTATCTGGCTTCACGTATATTGCAATCCAATGTTCCCCGGCGAGAGTTGATGATTGAGTATTGATAATTATTGCTTGGTTATTATTCAGGTATGGGATTTTAGCTAATGGGAATACTCCAGCAAACTGATTCCCCAACAGCTTTTTTCCAACTCGATTAACCTGAGTAGAACTAATTAAATAAAATTATAAATTAATTAAAAAACTTACTCCATGATAATTTGATTCCATTGATTCCCGCATTTATACTAGTATTGATTTACTTGCAGTAATTTTTTTTCTCTTTCGAAAACTCCATGCACTATTACATATATTGATTCCGTGAACGATTTATTAAACTTTACACTCAGTTTTAAATTTCCTTGTTGTGGTAATTGATTTTGATTCAAATCAATATCTGGTACCAATACAAAATTAAAGAAGGGGTATTTATCTTTAAAATCTTCAAGTGTGATTCCACAATTCATGTTTTTATCCAAATATCCAAGATTTCTCACAATACTTTGCATATAAGTTGTAGAATAATCATTATTTTCAAAATTTTGTGTATACGTTTTTCTATAGTCATTATTTTTAGCCAGAGTTAATGAGGTGATATCCAAATGTTTAAAGACTGAGCACAAGTCCTTCTATGTTCCTTCGTATTGAGATTCGGTTTGAAGTGCTAGAAGAACAAAGTTTGGTAATCTTTTATCCGTAAACGGTTGCTCTTTATAAAAGGTTGATGAACCTTTACTTCTAATTGGATATATAGCATTTCTGGAATTTAAACCAATTTGATGTCCAGGTAAAACAAATAGTTCTACTTGAACTCTACGAATCATTAATTTTGCTTCCAATATCTTTATCTTTGGCTCTTCTGTTAGAGATTGTATACTGTAATCGGATGAATTTCTTTTCAATGTTATATTAACATTAACTCCAGGAAGTAGAAATTTTGTCTGATCCATCAAATCAATTTGTAATGAAGAACATAATGAAACTATTTTTGATTCTGCAATTAATGAGGCTCTTGCCTTGTCATTTGAAATATATCCCATTGGCCCTAAACAAGTGTTTTTACAATCTCCATTATAATTTAAAATAGTTTCAATTGAAGCTTTTTGGGTATATCTTCCGTTTCCACCTTCAACCTTTTTACTATTGAGTCCAACAACCACATCACTGAAGGTATATGTAACAAATAATTGTTAGCTTTTGCATCTGAAGATGGCAGTAATTCTTTCCCATTATTATTTGTAACTTTCAATTTAATTTACAATTTATATCATTCAAATCGATGTATTCAGTATGAGAACCAGTTATCTTGAATTCAATGTCACTTTTGTTATCAGCAATTGAATTAAAATGGAATACGTCTTCAAATGTTGCATATTCTATGTCCGCTTGAGGGGCCGGTCGATCAAGGATACATAATTAAGTTTTTCCACAAATCATTATTCGAATATAGTTCCACGTCTTGTCATTCTTTTGTTCATATACCTTCGTCGTCGTCGTTTCGGTTCAGGTTCATATTCTTCTTATTTGTCATTTGATGCCACTGCAGAAATTACTTCTGGTATTGCTTCTTTGAATTCAGATATAGCTTTAGATTTTAAAGTTTGTAAGAGTTCGAAATTATTCATTACATCTTTAGCAGTTTTCATACAAAAATTTCCTATACGTTTAAGAATTGGTAATGCAAATCGACCAATAGTTTTCAACTATCCAGAACCATATTGCTTACCAACAAAATAAGGTAATTCACAACCGGTTTGACTATTGACATAAAGTGAAATTATATCGGCATTAGACATGTCTAAAATGTAAAGTTACGTGTGTTTTTGATTCCTTTGCAAATTGGATTAATTTTCCACTATCATCGCGTATATTAATTTCTATATTGTTTATGCATGTTCTTCCAACAGGCAAATACATGGGATTTTCAATTTGTAATCCATACAGCTTTCAAAAGTGGAACCAATGAATCACCAACATTTATTGGCTTAATAATATCACTTTAGATGAACATTTGTTGAAGTTCATTAAATATGTTTCCTTTGCCGATACCAAGAAATTGAGATTCATTATATAGTTGTTTCTGTAATCCAAGTGTGTTTACCAAGTTTTTATCGAAAACAATTTCTTTTATGTTTTCACCGAGATCGAATTTGAAGATATCTTCATGTAATTCAATAGATTTAAAAATATGTGGGCAATTATTCATTAAATAAAACATTAAATCTTCAAGTTTCCGATAATAAATCATTATAAATCATTAGTAAATGTAAACATTGAATCTTTTAAACATATGTACGTTAATTTAAAATTGATTACTTGTTCTTTCTCATATGGGGGTAACACTATTTGAAATTTACCAGTGGAACTTGTGATTTTTGGTTTTCGAATTCCAAACGTTTTACAGATTCCATATCTTTAAATGTTATTTCAAATGGATGAAAATTACAATGAAAATGTAAAACTGCTTTGGTAACGTATAAGTAACAATCTTCATTTAATTGTTTTATCTGTTGTTTTATCTTCTGTACTTTCAATATCATAAAAATCTTTAACTGATTTGAATGCATTTGATTTATATTCAATCTTTGAATTACTATAAAAGGGAAATGTGTTGTACACAAAGGCAACTTCACAATTGCCATCTAAGTAAATATGGTTTTGTAACTCTACGATAAAGTTACTAGCGTCATTATTCAGATGAATTAGTGAACAACTGTTGCTTGGTAAAATATTGAAAAACTATTCATTCTATTTGAGTTGCTGATATTCAAGTTGGGTTTTGATAGCTATGCCACTTGACGTAATATTTTTTATCCTTGTCTTTATATTTTGTTTTCAGAGTTTTTTCAATTTTAAAGACAGTGGGTGCTGGAATAACCTGAATTTCTTGGATAACTTGGATTTCATTATTATCGATATCGGTAATCACATACATCACTGGATTTTGTTTCTTATTAATCTTTGATATTTTAAAACTTCATCTCTCCAGTTGTTGTCAAAATTTTTATTGAATGGTGAAGCGGATATTTTACTTATTCGAACATGGTCACTAACTTTGTATTTGGGTTTCTTAGTTATGTCTTGTCGAGATATTTTCATATCATTATACATCAATCGATGTCAAACCTTTTAAACCACAATTGGATGAATGATTGTAACTATGAATTATTTTCGGTAAAACATTTATCCAGGTTTTGTTACCTTGATGAACAAAATATTTCTTCAGTCGATTTCTTATTTTTCGATTAAATCGTTCCATGTGTGTAGCTTCGAATTGAAAAAATACAGATTAATGATTTACTCCCTTGATAATTTCTTTAACTTTGCTATTGTAAAATTATTTACCTAAAAATAACGTTAATTAAATTAAATTAATTAATTTCATACATAAATCAGTTTGTAAGTTGTCGGGTTTACCATTTTTAAACATTGTTTTTATTGCACATGCCACATCATTAGTGGATTTTGTTTTCAATGGTATAGCGCGGGCAAGTCTGCTGAAAATATCGATATTTGTCAGAATATACTTGTATCCCTTATTGATTTTCGAATGTGGTATCATTTCCATCAAACCCATTTGCTATAAATCATTAATGCCATATGTTTTATATGATCTAGTTGGAAACCGTTTCATCATTGGTTTCTTTAGAGTCTATGCCAGTTGGTATGATAACCACTTTTGTGTTTCCTTTTTCGAATTCGGAACTCGTTTCTTTATCTTTTCTACTCCTGTGGGGTCTTCTGGGTTTGTCCGTATCTTCTCTATTGCAACAAGAAGATTTAAAATTTAATGCAAGATTAGGTATTGATTGTCCCATTGTTTATGAAGATTGTTTAAGTCATTGTTTATGCTGAGCTACCTATTACTCCACCTAATAAAGATAATGCAATTGGTAATGATTCACCTATAAAACCTCCACGTTACTCAAATATAATTTTTCGCATCAATCGTCTATTTTTTGTATTGACTAAGGATAAAAGGGATTTCTTGTGGTTGTTTAATACAAGTTTTTTCGCTTTGCTAATATCAGCATTGCCGCGCACGACGTTAACAATGATTTCAAGCAAGTCATCAACAACAAATGAAGGGAATGATTGTAAAATACTTGATCTTTTCAAGACTGATGCTTTAATCAAAACATTAAAATACGGTATACTATGTTGTAATTTCAATTTTAAAAATATGTTATCATAACATTTTGTGTATAATTTAATCCATTTTTTCGGTGTTGTGGACGATTTTTTCTTAATTATATTCGATGTTGGTTTTTTCTTAAGTATTTTCTTTAATGATTTCTTTATAATTTTCTTTACATATTTCTTACTAGATTTATTTCCGGCTTAATTAAAACTTTTTTGAATCCCAATTTTAGTTAATTAGTCTAATAGTTTAATTTTGTTTATAAACTGTGACACCATTCTTATTGAAAATATCTGTTCTCACCCGTATATATCATCAGGACATTGCTGAGTAAAATCAAAGAATAAATATCCATGGGGTATTTTGATTGCATCTTGAAACGATTCCATTAAAAAGTTGCGATTGTTAGGATATGCTTGTCTTGCAAGAAAATCAATAACAGTTGAATATCTAGGGTTTTAGAAAACAACTAGATATTGAACATTTAAATTACGTGTTCTATGTGCCCCACCCTGATGAAATAGATTTTGGGTTATAAAAATAACTATAACACCTTGATGTCTACTGATTTTTGTAAACAAATTATTAAAATCCTTTTCTTTGTTTGCTTCCAGGTACAAGTCATCAATAATAATTGTAATCTAGCTGACAAATTTTTATCAAACCCCTTTATTATTGTCATTTTTAACTTGCAAAATTGTTCTTGAGTTAAACGATGTTCCTCATCTGCACCCCTATGCCAATATATTTTATTGAATTTTGATTTAAGCATTGTCGATTGTAATAATTTACAAACAAATAATGGTTTACCACTTTCACTCGGGCCTACAATTTGATATATCGCATCATTTCTTAATTACATTTTTAATTTGTATAAATACAGTTTTTGTTTATATTATACATTTAAATAAACTCTTTCTAAAATCATATATTATAATTATGTTGTCAAATATAAATTATAGGGGAAAAGTTTATGTTACCAATATGATATTTCCTGCTGGAAAACCTCAACAAATAGTGGATAAAAATGGAAAATTTACAATAATATTATTCAAACATTGAAAATGTCGGATAATGGGGTGTAAACATTCAATCGCAGACTGCAGATCTTAGAAGATCAGGTAATTTACCGGATTTATCACGTATATGAAATGTTTTTATGAACCAGAATTATTTCCAGCTTCTATGCGTTAATGTGTTTAGCAGTGGTAAAGTAGTTATACTTGGTATAAAAACATTGGATTATGAATTTATTGTTGAAGATATCATTAACGATATAAAATCAATTATTGACATGGAATTTTGTAAATTTTTCTTATGAACAATGTATGCATCAAAATAATACTAGAACAAATTATTTAAAATGACAAATTTATCTGCCAACAGTAAATTGTATTATTAATTATTTAAATAATCTTTGTTTTTTAGAGAAGTTAATTCAAATCCTTATTGAAAAGATGTGAGATCTATATACGAATTTACTAAAAGATTTAATCTATTGGGCTCCAGAGATTATTCCATTCGGAATATGGATGGCCACTGGAATAGATCTAAATGTAGTGCTTTTAAATTATTTACAAACCTTGACCAAGAGTTTGCCCTTGTTGATAACTATGTATGCCCATATCATTCTGAAGGATGTACTGATAGAGAGAAAAAATATAACATTTCGTTGTTACGAAAAGAACTGAGAAAGTCTCACTTTTCATAAATTGTAAATGAATAATAAATCTTGAGTTGTTATTTGTTTTATTATTTGTTGGTAATAATAATAATAATAATAATAATAATACAAATTATGTGCAATACAAGTACATGATTATACACATGCTCTATTTTGATTTGTTACACATACATGATTTTACAGGTATAAAAGAGAGATGAAACGTAAATTCATTCATTATTTTGAAAATGAATACCAAGAATAATCAAATAGATATCCAACCAGTGTGAATGTATCATAACTATAAGATGTATTTTTTGAAGAATGAAATCCCATATGAATGCACAAAGCCAGTGAAATTGATCAAGTCGAAATATTCAAGTTTCAATGCACAGTTATCAAAAGAAGATGTTGTTGCAGTAAATAAAGTGTTAATGAAAATCAACAAGAATCTAAGTTACAATGAATATATACTCATCAACCATCAAATTGACAGTTTTCATGATGGGTTTGAGGAAATCGGATATAAAGATGGGGAAAGTTGGCATGTCAATATGGTAATCCAAGGCTATAAGTTGAATGAAAAGGATGTCATATCGCCAATTTGTAAAATAGTCAGTGCTCGGCTTTCTCTAATATTTTAATATGTGAATGAATGTATTATTATTAACAAGTCTTTTAATTTTTATGTTTTATGTATTTTATGTAAAGTTTTTTAAGTAATAGAGTAAGTAATAATACCATAAGAGCAAGCGTCAAAAATTACGACTATAGGAATCAACAATTCTAGATGAATGTTAAAATTGATGACGTAATCAATAGTTTTGTAAAGTTTATGAAGTTACTTAATAATAGATTAAACAAAATTTGAAGGTATTAAATCGTAGAGTGCAACACGGCGATAATTTCTATATAAAAATATCGTTGAAAAGTTACATGATAGTGACGCAATCATTGTATAAAACTTCTCGGGAATGGCGTAATAATCGATTTAAACAAAAAAAAGTAGGGGGTACAGCAAAAGAAGGGGGTTCTTCGGGAATATTTTGAAAACACAAGAAAAATAAAGTATCTGGAAAGCACATTACTACCTACTCTTACCATAAGAAAATTTTATTTTCTTCGACGGATTTCTTACATTATATATTTAATTTATCTAGTCAATCAACCGTTGGCATAAGATTTTGATTTTCAATCACCCTCATTTAATCACACCATAATTGTATGTCTCAAATCATTCAGAGTTTCTCGAAAGAAACTATATTTTGGGGAAAAAATCAGCATAAAATTCAGTATTAAACATCAGCATATGGTTTATATTTAAACTACAAGCACACAATCGGAAATAACACAGATACACTCAGGCAGAACATCACGCGCAAAGGTGGATGGCTGGATTCGATGACTTAGACAAGATTTTCGGCTATCTTGGTAACGAAATTTTTCGAGTTGTGATTTTTGCTGGATGTAGCATGACTTGATTTAAATGAATTTAGAAAAACTAGAGAATGAATACTATCTATTTCGTTGTAATTCTATCCTCGGTCATTTTCGTTATAAGTAGTATAGATTAGTTGTTCTAGTTTTGCACTTAGATAATAATTGCATAATTTAAATTTGCTGCTATTTTTTGTTAATTAATTTTTGAATCGTAATTCTTTCCTTGGTTATTTACATTATTTTGCTTAACTACACTATTGCTACAAGTGATTTCACTCCTCTACGGTCACTTTCATATACACAATTCTCCGCTACATTACATATTTCGACTGTTTGAAAATGTTATCAACTTTACGTTACAACGCTATTCTATTCGTTTTTACCCGATTTACGATTAATTTTCCGACAAGGTTTAAAATTGTCAATACAATAGACAAAACTCTTTTCCCACTTAACTGAATGTAAACTATACAAATTTTATCGTACCTACTACGACCGATGTTACCATTAGGCGCAGCAGATAGGACAGAGCCTGTGTACAATAGCCAGAACCCGTCTCGATCACAGAGGAATCAATCGTACAAGCAGAGCTACGACCAGTTACAATTAATTAGCCAGTCAGTCGAGCTACCACTCGACCTTCCCGAAGTTCTATTTCAATGCATATAAATTTATAAAGAGTTTAGGAGGACTTGTCGGTGATACTAAAAGATGCCATGACTATCCGGAATAGAGTTTAAAAATAATAAAATTTTAACATACTAAAAACATATATTAATACGAAAATACAAAATACTTACAAGTTGATAAGCAACAATTTTTGAAAATTTTCATAAGTTAAAATTATGAATTTGGCTACCGTTCTTTTTGTGAGTTTGTGTGTCTAATGAGCCTTTTAGGCTATTTTGATGGGTTTTTTAAAAATTTTATATTTCTTTCATTTTTCTCTAAATTTACATATTACTTTTATAAGTTTTACAATTTTATTTTATTATTATTATCCGGTCATTTTTCTTTTTAACCATCAAAATAGTTGATTTGTGGTCGCCGCTTCCGCCTATGATTTTTCTAAACCTTCATTTGCAAGGTTTTGGTGGTTTTATATATCGATTATGTTTCAGTCTGCTGCTGTAGGCTTTGCTGGTATACTGGGTGTAATTAATTTGTTTAAATCTGTGCAAAGCTTATTCAAACTTATTTCCTTCTATCAAAATGCCTTCTTTTTCTAGGGTCTATGCTGTCTCACCCAGACGCCCCACAATTTTAATCCTACCACTATATACCCATGAGCAAGCTCATGTTGGTACTGTATATAGCAGCTGAAAATTCATGAGCAGGTGAGCTCCATTTCTAGAACTACTCCTCATGATATTTTCACTTTCGGGTTCCTGACTGCCGATGGAAGGTCTTACGTCTCTTTCTATCTATACGCTTGTTCATACTCATCTATTTCTACAATTCCTATATCAATTTGTCATCATTACTGTTTATTTATTAAAATATTTTTCAAAAATTTGGGCAGCGTTCCGCCCTTATTTTATGGAAAATTCCTTGTTTCATGCAAACGTTAGCCTATGGTAAATTGAAATGAATGCATTATTATAAGATCATTATTTTAGTCCAACAACTCATATTTGCTTTCCTATGGTCGCCACAGTTACCACCATTCGTAAATCTCTATATTATCTTCTCACAGATCTATGCCAAAATGTATCATTTTATTTTAATTTTCTACCACGATGATTATCAAACAATATACGTGATTTAACCATACTTTATACCTTAGTTGACTTAAATTTCTATCACTAGTCGTACCCTTGATAATATAATAATCGGCAGGAGTTAAATTAAAAATTCAATTTTCCTACTTAAACATATAATAATGTTATCCCCTTAATTATGGCGATCTTCCCGAATATTAATTTTTACCGTTCCGACCAACATTGAAATGGCCGCCCCGGTGAAGTACGACGGCGTCCTACTCCGCGATCAGTGTGACAAGACCTGACCATGCCGGCAGACACCGAAGGGTGGTTAGCGACAAGGCAACACATCAACATTCCTCAAAATCAACTGAGGAAATTGAATATTGCCCTAACACTTTCCACAAACTAATATAAGTAAAATGAATATAAATAAGTTAAGGGGAACCTGCCGAGCGATGCCAAAAGACATTGCGGCCATCCAGAATAAGTTAAATTAAATAAAACATTAACATAGACAAATATATTTCTACAAAAAAGAACAATACTTACGATCGACAAGTTTGTCAGTCAAGCATACCAATTTGAAAAATTGTCATACATCGGCATAAACAGTGAAGTCTAAAAATTTTGTGTCTACAAAATTTTCTCTACAAATGTCTAACAGTCTAAAAATTTTGTGTCAACAAAATGTCTACCAATGTCTAAAAATTTTGTGTCTACAAAATTTTCTAAAAATTATGAAAATGACTGCTGTATATATAGTCATTTCATGCCTGGGTGCGACAAATCAGAGTATTTTGAGCCTTTTTCGGCTATTTTTCGGGGGGTTTTATTGCTTTATTTTTATTTTAAATATTTTATTTTTCTCCTTATTTTTCTCTATTTTTTGATATTATTTTCTCAATATTTCGTAAATTTTTATTTTTATTTTTTTTTATTTAACCATTCTTTTTGATTGTTTCTCTTTTTACCCTTTGATATTTAAATTTTTTGGTCGCCGCTTCCGCCTATGTATTTTCTAAACCTTCTTTTGCAAGGTTTTGGCGGTTTTATATTTTGGTTTTGTGTTTCTTTCTGCATCTGTAGGCTTTTCAATGATTTTAATTAATATTTGTTTTATTTAATTTTGTTATGTTTTTATTTTGTTTTATTTAATGTTTTATTTTATTTTTTGATTTCTGCTTGCGGTACGTGCTTATGTTACAGCAGCCATATTGATAATTTTCAAACCTCATTAATTATTTTGTTTTAATTTACACAATTTTTCATTTTGTTTAAATTATGGCTTATAGCCCAACAAACCACTCCCGGGGCCGTTTAAATTGCGCCCCGCAATTTCTCGGTCTAGACCAACATTGACCTAGCCGCCACATTCACATACTTTATACATACGCATATAGAGCTAATACTTTTACGCATTCATGAAACATATTAATGTCAATTTACAAGCTTCAAGCAGAAACCACATAAGGCGGTAGGTAATATACATCGAACATTTTTATATCACAGTTAGAATGCACGTATTTACATAATAATAGTAGTTATAGTTATTGTCACTTTGGCTTGCGATCAATCTATGTAGTTGGGATTAGGGATGTCATCTTCATTCGGTGTCTTTGACTGGTTCTCGACTGTTGGGTTTGAATTGGAAGAATTGGTTCTTTGATTGTTGTGATATTGGGTTTTTGCTTTTAGATTCTCTTGACTTCGATTGTTTGATTTGGGTTTTCTTTAGACTTGTAGCTTTCAACTGGTTTTTACGATTCGACAGATAGTTACGAAGATTAGGATAAGGATTGCACTGGTTTCGACGACTACCAGGCTTTGTAGGAAAGTTTCGAGATTGGTTAGTGTTCGAGGTTTCTTTGATTTGGTGAGTAGGAGAGGTTGTTGCAATTGATAAGAGTTCTTCGAGATTGGTTTATTGTTCTGGTTAGCTGTGGGTTGACGTTTCTACAAGGGGGTTTTCTTCAGACATTGAATTTGTATTCGGATAAGTTCTTGTTTCAGGGTTTCAATTCTTCTGAGCTTCTATTTGGTTTCAATTTTGTTTCCGGGTATTGTCGCTCTGGATCCTTTTTGGTTATAAAGTTGAATTGATGACTAAGGTAAGGGTAACGACGAGGGTAAGTTTGAGGGACTGTTTCATTTGTTTTATTTACACTTGGATTTTTTGATTGTTATTTTAGCGATGAGTTGTTTTCTCGCTCATGTAGGTTTACTTACATTTCTGCTTTAGAAGGCGACTTATTATTATTTTGTTTTCGGGTATCGTTGCGATAATATTGTCTTTTCCCTCCATCGCTCTCTTCTGTCTTTCATTGTCTTCTAGCGCTTGAATTCATTGGTTGAGTTTAAATGGCTTTCAGTATTGTTTAATCGCTCGCCTTTCAAATTTTCTGTATGCCCGATTTAACTTTTTGTTTCATATATTTCCTTTGGATTCTTTTTACTTCCGTTTGCTATTGGTCTTCCAATACATTGTTTGCCCATGTCATGGCTAATTCTCTCTTTAGTTCTTCTATTTTTTGTTCCAATTCTTGGCTTATATCCAATTGTCGTCTCCGCCATTCATTTTCCTTCTCTACCTCTTCTCGCTAGTAACTCAATATCTGACACTCTCCCTTAGCGCCTTTATCAGGTTCCTCTACTGAAACTATTGACTCTTGATTTTGTCTGTTTCTTGTGCTTGTTGTTCCATCGCTATTTTCAGGTTTTCTATCTCCTCCTCTTGTTTGCTGATTTAAGTTTCTACTATCTCTTCGATTTTGCATTATACTGGTTTTCAATCCTTGTTTCCCACTTCAATTTTTATTGGTTTTGTGTACCATCTTTCGTTGTCAACGGTCTCGCAGATTTAAACCTTCATTGTTGATTATTTTCTGTTATTTTTATTGTATTTCTGATTTTTGTTTTTGTTGATTTTCGTTCGTTGTTATCTTTTTATGATTTTTTTTTTCTAGTTTTTATCATTTTTGTTTTTTGATTACATTTCGTTTTTCGTTTTATCTACACTGTCTCTATTCACAATTTCTATTTACACTTTACACACACTCCTTCTTTTTCTACATACGTTTTTTATATCTTTCAACATCTTTTATCCTCTGATGCTCTTTGGGGTTGTGGTGTCTGTATTAATAGTATCCAGATTACTGGTGGGTGTGCTCACAAATTCGTTTATTCTAGCTTGTTATGTCCTGAGATGCTTAGTTCCTCATCCAATAAATATGATAGCTGGTTGACTTATTCCATTAGGTCTACTACTTCTACTTCCAATATTCTCGTATTTTCTCGGATCTTAAATCTTTCAGTTCTTTTACTGTTGCGTGGTACTTTTGCTTCCAGGATTTTGCCTGCTTCTTTAGTCCATTTACCATTTCTCACACTTTTCCATCACTTTCGACCACTCGGTCACTTGTAATATCTGTTCCTTTTTGGGGCAGTATAACTCTTCTCGTACTCTGATCTCGCTTCTGACTTGTTCAACTTGAACTTCAAGTTCTTCTTTTTGTTTCCTTTCCCCATCGGCTTGGCATTGATGGTAAGTGGCCTTTGCTACCAGCTAAGATATTTGACCCACCTTTTTTCCAATTAATCGTTGGTTTAAATAATCTACTTTGTCTTTTAGCTGGTCATTACTTCTGTTTAATAACTCCAACATAATGTTTTCGTGACTAGTTTTTATCCTCTGGTCTTCCGCTTGGGTTCGGAGTTCTCTTATTTTTTCTATCTTTCGGTTAAGCAAATGGTGTATGCGACATCTATGACTTTGTTTGGATACTCTATTCGTTTTTTTTTTGTTTAGTTTATTCGATTCTGCTTCTATCCAATTCGTACACTTCGTTTTCTAATTAGTTGTTGTTTCTGTTTACCAATTCTAACAATACTTTTCCATGGCTTATTTTTATTTTTTTTTGTTTCTAATAAATTTCGTAAATTTCTCTCATTTAATTTAATTGTTCATTTTTTTTTTCCTGACCTCTCTTCCCATCCTTCAGCTCGCTCTTTATATTGCTTAGCTTTCTCCTTTTGCGATTTCAGCTTTTGGTTTGACAGGTTTGATATTTTCTCCTTTTCGGCCTTTTGTTTCATTTTCTCTTTTATCACTCTTTTGAACTCTTCTATCCCTTTTTCATATATCTTTTTAGTTCGTCTCATTATGTGGTTCATTTGTTTCGTTTTAAGGTTTTTTTTTTTTTTTTTTTTTTATTATTTTTTTTTTGTTCTTCAGCTTCTCTTTGCCATTGTCACATTTATTCGCACTTTCTCATCTCTGTTTTATTTTGTTCACTATTTCCATTCCTTCGTTTTTTATCAGTATAGTTCTGTTCGTTTCATTAACTTCATCATCATCAATATTGTGAGGTCTGTTCATACTTCGATAATTATTTCTATGATATTCATTTTCTATAATTATACTTTACAATTAGTTTTATCATTAACGGTGGTTATCATTTTAATTTTACGCATCTGTATTTTAGTGTTTTATGGGTTCTACTTTTACATTATATACATATATATATATATATATATATTTATATTCAATTTTCACTCCTGGGCGTACTCGATCGATTATCCATATATTCACATGCTCTTCGACAGAATCTTGCAAATTTTAAAACATTTCCTCTTTTGGTGTCTTTACTTCGAATCCCAATTTCTTCACTGGGAATTCTGTTTTCTTTTTGTTACACTTTTCCTAGTGCTCGTTTAACTCTACTTCCTCTTCTATTACACATTGATTTGGTTATAATCGCTTGAACTTTTTTCAGACTTTCTTTTTATTTTATTCACTTTTTCCTTTTGTATCTGCTTCCAGGTTCATGTTATAGTGCAATATTCTCATTTTACTTTCCATTCCTCACAAATTTTCTCATGCTGTTTTTCCGTTCACTTTATTTATTGATTGTTGATATCTTTTGAAAGATTCTCTTTTATAGTAGTATTTGCCCACATGTTCCATTGCATTTTGATTTTTCATTTTCAATCGCATGATTGATTTGGACAGTTTATCTTAATTGTTAATATCTCTTTAATGGTTGCCCGATCTTCCTGCGTTTCTTTTATTGATTTTATTACTACTTCTCCACAATCCGGATATATTTATAATTAGACTTATAATGCACTCTGTAAACAATCTATCTCCACATTCTGTTTGTCGCAACTCCTTTAACAATTCTGTAAACGATCCACGTCAAAATCTCGCTTCTAACTTTGTTAGCGGCGGCTTTCGGTTTATTTCGATTATCTCATTGATTTCCGTTATACTTGCTACTTGATAATATACTTTTATTTATTTATTTTTTTTCGTAATTTCTTTTCTACTTCTATACATTGAAGCTTTACATATATATATATTTTTTTTTTTTACTTATATACATTTAGCTTTTTCGTATCTATACATGTTTCGCCACTACTCTATTCTATGCTACTTGATGAGTCCGGCTCTTGTATATCTTTCTCTTGATTCGATAATCATTAAGTCCATTTTTCATGTTCTTCTACTTCCACAGGCTGTATTAACTTTTGTATTTCGTTTCTTTGCCTATGATTCTGCGTTTTTAGCTTTTCAATTTATCTTTCCATTTTAGTAATTCTTCTCTGTTGTTCTTCAATGTTCAACATATGATAATAATTCGTATTTAACACTTCTCTCAAAATCATCTGACTGTCTGACGTTGTTCTTGTAGTAGGTTTCCTGTAATTGTTAACGTAATTCTCTGCTGTTTCCACATCTCAGTGACCGCTTCTCCATTTACGCCTCCTTGATAGTTTTGATTCATTTTCCTTTATTTTTATACTCACCATTCTCTTTCTCATCTAATTTTAAACGTTAAAAAAAAAATTTGTAGGGTTATATATTATACATACCGCTTTTATAATACTTATATACATATATTTATACAATATATACACTCATATACCCATTAATTATACTGATTGTAATTTAGTAGGGGTTCTGACTTGTTGAACCACCTCATTCCACCGCTTCTGTTTGCACAGTTTATTTTCGCGTTAAAATATTTCCATTTTAGCTTTTAGTATTCGTTCTCGCAATTTTGACTCTCAGCCGAATTTTCCTAATTTTAGCCAATTTCTTTGCTTTCGTTTTTGAGTTCCTCAGTTTTTATTGATACGGTTTCCCATTTGCCTTTCGTTATCGATTGCTTTTGATTGTTTTTCTCCTTTCATCACATATTGAGTTATTGTTGTTCCTTTTGTTACTTCTATTGGTTTTTCTATTTTTCTCTATCTATAGGTTTCCTCGCGTTTTCTTTGTCATCCAGTAATTCATTAACGATTTTAGTCCATGTCTTTGTTTTTGATTTTCTTGTTCTAATATTAACTCTTGACATATTTTGTTTCTTCTTTCGTCTCGTTCAATTCTTGCTATACATATTTGATTTATCGTCTGACCGTTGATGTTGACATTTCCCATTTCCCATTTCTCTTTCCCTCAGGTTGATTGTTAATCGTTGCTGGGATTTGGTTAATCTCTAAGTTATTAGTTCCATTGATAACGTCCTGATACTATTTTTCCAATTTATTTCTACTTCAGGTAGGCATATAGTGCGTTTTCCATATTTCGTCTTTTTGTTTTCGTTTTTGTTGTTTCTGTTGTTTTTATTGTTGTTACCCCCGTTAGCTTTCTTTTCCTTGCCATTTCCTTTCTTTTCGTTGTTTCTTTTCTCGTTGTTGTTTTATTGTTGATTGTCATTGTCTTCATCGTTAGGCGTATCTTCCTCGGTCTTCGCAAAAATGTCGTCCTCGACATTGATTTTTCTAATCAATTTTTTTTTCCATGCTATCAAAATTCTATCTTCGGTTAGGACTACTTTTTCACTTTTCACTTTTTTTTTTTTTTTCTTTTTTTTTTTTAAAAAAAACTACATATACACCGATACTCGGTTATGTCTACATTAAAATCTACATCTACATCTATTTTTATTTTTGTTCCTTCTATTTTATTTACTTATACATAGATTTCTTCATATACTTTGATACTACCTTTACGTATATACATTTCTTTTTGAACCTTTTTGTCTACACTTCACTGTTTATCTCCATTTTATTCTCCATATCCCTTTTATTCTTCTTCATCTTTACCACTTTTGTACATCCAATCAGTATTTCACATTTTTTATGTTCCTCTTTTATATCGTTTATTTTTAATTCTGATAACATTACCTCTTCCTTCAGTCTGAGTACTGTTGACATTAATGTTTCACTCTCTCTTTATTTGTTTTCTGCTACTTGCTTCCACATTATAATTTTTTTCATCCTGATTAGTTACTTTTACAATCAATTCCCTTATTATTCTAATTTGTTCTATAACTTGCCTTCTTGATTTGCGTATGGGTTAATTTCCGGCTGTTTATTCGGTCCATTCTTTTGCCTTTCTTTATTTGTAAATTGCTGGCTTATTATTATAGTTGATTGATACTTCTCTATTTTAGACTGACAAATTCTTTTCTTTACATACATTTGATTGTTCTGTTATCTATTATGTCTTTGTAGCAGATTTCTCAATTTATCTTTCGTATTTGGGCAGCTGTTCGCTAAATGTTCTTCTTTGCTATATTCGTAACATAACTTTGCACAATACCGCTAATTTTTCATGTATCCATTTCTTTGATCATTTCGACTTATTTCATATCTATAACATTTGCATTCATTGTGAACTTTTCGTCGGCATTTATTACAGTATTAGACCGCGTTATCATAAGTTTTGTATGCTGGTTTGAATTCGGTTTCATTTCTCCTTTTCTTCTTGGTTCCTTTTATTTTTTCGATTTCGGTAGTTTCATGTATTCCTTTTGTATTCTCTTCATTGACGTTCATTTTCTTTTCGTTTTTCTCGTTTATTAGCAATTTAGAGTTCTTTTGCGACATTATATTTCCGAATTGATTTATTATTTCGATATTTCTCTTTACATCGTTTCCGTTGTTGTTTCATTTTGATCCTCATGATTTAACTTCACGTTTTCCATTCTTTCGATGATCTCACTCTCAATTCTTGTTTGTGGAATTCTTTGTACGCTTGGTTCATTATTATTAATTACTCTCATAATATTGATTTTCAGTGCCCCATTCCATCGTTTTTCTCCACATTTAGTTAGTTTATTTTTTACTTGGCTATCATTGTTCGTTAACTTCATAATATCATCTTTCAACAACTCCTCTTTTCTTCTTCTCCAACGTTCTTCTTCTATACGTGCTTGAAATGTTCTTATCTCATTGTATCTTTTTTCTGCTTCTAGTGCTTCTGCAATCTGTAACGTGTTCCAGTCTTGCTGATGTTTTATTCACATACATTCTATCCGATATTTTGTGGATACACTTTGTAGTACATTTATTTCTGGTTGTTGATTCCTTTCTTCAAAGAGCTTGTTATTGGTCAAATAGCTACACATTCTTGTAGGTATGTCTATCTCATTTTGCCTCTCGGTTAATTTGCTTGCTGGTGTTTTTGCGTTGTTATTTTCTTCCTGATTTCTTCTTGTTGGACACGTAGCTGCAAGGTGATTTTCTTGTTCACATTGAAAACATCTATTAGGTATTCTGCATCTTGTTGCGGTATGCCCTAGTTTTCCACAATTCCAACATTCACGTTGCCCATGACATTCACTAGATCTGTGGCCTGATCTTAGACAGTGATCACAATATGTCTCAGAGTTCTCGTTATTCATCGTCGTTTTCGAATCTTGTCTTGTTGTTCTATTTCTTGGTTGACTTGGTTACAATTGATGCTGGATTATTGACTCGTTTGCGGTCGATACTGGGTGGTTGGATTGGTTGCTGTTGATGCTGGATTATTGGCCTGTTTAATTGATTTACCTGAATAGAAAAATATCGCCTCTTCACTGTTTATTATACATTTATGAATCATACATCAAAATGATTACATAGTATAGCACTTTACCGTTCGTTTTCCCTGCGTTATTAATTTTAATTCCACCCAACAGTATTTAGTTTGTAGTTGTGTTTAAAATATTATTTATTCCCTCAAAACTTTCTTTACTCATTTGTTTTTTATCGATGTTAACTTATCCTCGTTTCTCAAGATTCCTATATTGTCAGTCACTTCCAATTTTATTATTTTAATTTTACTCACAGCTATAATAATTCATATCCCCAGGTTTTATTGCATTTTTGTTACAACTCAAATATGTGTTATTTATTTCTTTTGATTTTATTTTACGACAATTGTTAATTATCTATATTTAACAAATCGTTCGGCAATGTTGCTTTCCACGCTATTTTACTCCCCAAAATTTTTTATTCCGTTCAAATCCCGATTCCCATTTTCCATTTATTTTATTTTTATCCATTTCACGCTCCGCATTCCTTTCTATTTATCTATATATAATTTTATTTCCCCCTTTTTCTCCTTATCTTTTATCGTTTTATCTATCTCAGTTTTGTTTTAATCTCATCTGGTTTGTCTAATCTCATCTTTTATTTTATCATTTCGTTTTCTCATTTTAAATTCTCCGCTTTCCGTCATTTATTGTCGATGATTATCGTTGGCTGGGTCATTTTCGTTTTCTTACTTCTTTCTTTATCTTTATAATCATTATTTGCTATAGCTTTTAAACACATAACTCCTCGTGCACGGATGTTTCCTTGTTCTTTATTACACTAATTTCTTCGATTTCTTCAGATGAATTTTCCTTTGGCCATTTTCTTTATTTGAGAACTACGCTCTTTAACATAATCGAGAACTACGCTCCATTAATACGAATGAGAACTATGCATCCTATAATACGAATGAGAACTATGCTCCTGTAATACGAATGAGAACTATGCTCCTATAATACGAATGAGAACTATGCTCCTGTAATACGAATGAGAACTATGCTCCTATAATACGAATGAGAACTATGCTCCTGTAATACGAATGAGAACTATGCTCCTGTAATGCGAATGAGAACTATGCTCTTATAATACGAATGAGAACTATGCTCCTGTAATACGAATGAGAACTATGCTCCTGTAATGCGAATGAGAACTATGCTCCTGTAATGCGAATGAGAACTATGCTCCTGTAATGCGAATGAGATTATCTCAGTAATACGATCGAATCTATGCTCCGTTAATGCAAAATGAGATTATCTCAGTAATACGATCGAGTCTATGCTCCGTTAATGCGAATTGAGATTATCTCAGTAATACGATCGAGTCTATGCTCCGTTAATGCGAAATGAGTATTTAAATAAATTTTTATCTTCCGTCGGCTTCATTTACTTTGGTTATTTTAGTTTTCCCCTTCATACTTTTCTCGAGCTCGTTATTTATTTTTCTTATTATTATTTCTTTAACTTTCTTTTTTAATTTTCTTCCTTTTTTTTCATTCTTCACTCCTCATTTTTTCATCTTCTTTTACGCGCGCTTTCTCTTTGCTTTTTCGAAAGTTCTTTGCCTACCCCCCAAATTAAAAACATAAAACGACTTCATTGATCCACTACTGCAACGGTAAGGTGATCAGCCTTACCACAGTAGCTTCTCAACTTGGCAAACCTATCCGGAAGGTCGTCATATACTTCTCTTCTGGGTGGTCGGTTTTTCCCTCCCAATTTGGCTTTTAATCGTACTACCCGAAGATAGCTCAAAAAGTGTTTTTATCCCTTTTCAACTCTATTCTGGATGACCGGGCGCTTTTACTTTTAACTTTCTCCATTCATTACTTTCCTACTTTTACATACAAATATTCATATTTTATATATAGAGATATAGGCGCTGGATGGGTCAACTACTAAATATTGATTAATTCAACTACATTTATTCATAAAACTTGACTATTTATTTTTTCAATGTTATTATTACAAAGTACCCAAGTTTTCATTGTCTCAGCACATTGTCGACAGTAACTGAAGTGACCACAGGGGAGCATAAACACTTTTATTCTCACTTTATTTGACCAAGTATTCTACTTTTTTATGAATCTCATCTTTAACCGCGTCTGGTATTTGTTTGACTTATTATTCTATCGCGTGATATTGCATATTTAGGTCGGTGTTATTTACTATTTCTCTGTACCATTAATATTTGGTCTTTGTTCTGACTGGTTGTCTTTTCACATACCTCCTCTTTTCGATATTTTCCGATTTCAATTTATGATTTTTGATATTATTAAGTATCCGTTATTATAACATTCAATTATTATTATTATTCCCAGTTCAATTTCTTAAACTTGCTATTAATTATGGTTAGTATTTTTATTTCACCCTTTTCGATATTTATTTATTTATTTTCTTTATTACTTGAATTACTTTCCAGTATGAACGCTGTTCAACGACCTTCGATATATTCTTACAATTTTGGTGTTATTCATTATCTTATTAGTTTCATTTTAATGCTCCATCCTTCACTCACATCCACTCTAAGTCGTGATTTTGTTGTTCTTAATTGTCACTGAATGTTAATTTATTTATACTTTTATTCAAATTTTTCCACAATCTTTTTTCGCTATTTCCAATGCATTTACATTTGCCGTTATTAGTTGTCATCATAATTACTTTCACTCTATTTATTACTTTATATATTACTCAAAGATTTTTATTCTCTTTTCATTTCGTTTGTCGATATTCACGTTCCTTCTGATTCAATCTCATTCGATAAATGTGTTTCCATTCTTTATTTTCTATATCCATTTGTTATGTCATTCGCTGTTTTCGTTCCTCGACTGTTCAATATTGTTTGTTTTTATTGTTTCAACACTTTGACATTCTATATTTTGTCGCAATTCACTGCCATTACTTTTCATTTTATTTGTTCATTCTATTATAACTTTCATATTTCCTCATTGATGATTTTATTGTTTTGTATTTTATTTTAACATTTTACTTTGAATCTTCACTATTATAATTTTTGTTTGACATTTATGCGGTTCAGTATATATTCTAGCAATATCAGTTTAAATACTGTCCAATGTATTCCTCGTTATGCGTCTCGGGTATTATTCGTTGTTTAGTTTATTGTATTTTTCGACTAATTTTTGTTGTCTCCACGTTATAATTTATCCATGATGTTTTTAATTGTTTCTAAGCCTTTGATTTTCCATTTTTCAATTCCCAGTAACTTTTAATTTATTGACATTGTTTTCTTCGATTCGTCTGTGTTTCTGCATGCATTTAACTGCTTTGCACTCTTCAATCTTTTCTCTTTACTGCGTTGACTTTATTCGCTTTAATGGTCTCTGTGGTGTTAATTCTTATCCTTTTAAATTGATTCACGATCTTACTGTTATTTGTTGTCCTTGCATTTTCGCTACTCAACGCTTATGTCTTTCCTTGCAATCTGTACTTCAACTTTCGATATTTTATTGTTATTCGTTCTTCATTATACATTGTTCCGATATTTATTCATTTTGTAGTTTTCGTTATTCAACTTTCGGTTTATAAAGTTATTCTTTGCCTCTTATTCTTCACATATCATCATTGAATCTAATTATTCTTTTTTATTCTTCTTATTTATTCTCTTTCATATCATTTTGATATTTCGCTTTTAACTGTTGTTGAAATTCATTTTTCTGTGATATTTTTCACTGTCTTTCTATTCCGTCATCAGTTTATTCTTAATAACTATTTTCATTTATTTATCGTTTTTATTGCTATTATTTTCACGTCGGTTTAATTCTTATTGTTATAGTTGTCTTTTTATATATTTTTTGTCTGTTATTTTAATTTTTGTTTAGACCCTATCATTCCACATTCTCACTCCATATTTTTACTTCATCAAGCTCCATACCATTCAATCATTCTATTTTATATACATTCATCATACAATGCTTCTACCTCATCATTCCTAATTTTCACCAATCATTCAGTTAACCTATCCATGCTTTTATACTCTATAAATATTTGCGTGCAATGTAATAATTCTATCATACAACAAAAGCTCAAAAAATAAAATTTTTGTACAATTATTATTACCATAATTACTATCCCTATCATTATGATTATTATCATTATTATTACAATCATTACTATTACTATTATTATTATTATTATTACTAATATAATCATCATTATTACAATTACCATTACTGTAATTATTACTACTAATATTATTATTATTATTATTATTATTATTATTATTATTATTATTATTATTATTATTACTATTATCATCATTATTACAATTACCATTACCATTATTATAATTATTACTACTACTACTATTATTATTATAATTATAATAATAATAATCATTATTATTATTATTATTATTATTATTATTATTATTATTATTATAATAAATTAAGAAGTAAAAAATAAAATATTAGTATTATTTTAAAAAAAAAAATTCTTTACAAATTATTATTATAATTAAACAAATTAGGTTGATGAGCATTCTATCATATTGTAAATTCTAGTAGACAATTAGAAAAAATAAACAGCACACAAATTTACAGAATATTGATTATTATTATGGACACTTTCCAATTTCCATGGATTTAATCTTTTCAATGAAATGAAACTCTCTGTTATTTCTTAAATTTTTCAGGGTTTTCATCTTTCTAAATGACATTGCTTTCATCCCGGCTGAGCCCCCAAAAATCATGCTGGTGTACTGGGTGTAATTAATTTGTTTAAATCTGTGCAAAGCTTATTCAAACTTATTTCCTTCTATCAAAATGCCTTCTTTTTCTAGGGTCTATGCTGTCTCACCCAGACGCCCCACAATTTTAATCCTACCACTATATACCCATGAGCAAGCTCATGTTGGTACTGTATATAGCAGCTGAAAATTCATGAGCAGGTGAGCTCCATTTCTAGAACTACTCCTCATGATATTTTCACTTTCGGGTTCCTGACTGCCGATGGAAGGTCTTACGTCTCTTTCTATCTATACGCTTGTTCATACTCATCTATTTCTACAATTCCTATATCAATTTGTCATCATTACTGTTTATTTATTAAAATATTTTTCAAAAATTTGGGCAGCGTTCCGCCCTTATTTTATGGAAAATTCCTTGTTTCATGCAAACGTTAGCCTATGGTAAATTGAAATGAATGCATTATTATAAGATCATTATTTTAGTCCAACAACTCATATTTGCTTTCCTATGGTCGCCACAGTTACCACCATTCGTAAATCTCTATATTATCTTCTCACAGATCTATGCCAAAATGTATCATTTTATTTTAATTTTCTACCACGATGATTATCAAACAATATACGTGATTTAACCATACTTTATACCTTAGTTGACTTAAATTTCTATCACTAGTCGTACCCTTGATAATATAATAATCGGCAGGAGTTAAATTAAAAATTCAATTTTCCTACTTAAACATATAATAATGTTATCCCCTTAATTATGGCGATCTTCCCGAATATTAATTTTTACCGTTCCGACCAACATTGAAATGGCCGCCCCGGTGAAGTACGACGGCGTCCTACTCCGCGATCAGTGTGACAAGACCTGACCATGCCGGCAGACACCGAAGGGTGGTTAGCGACAAGGCAACACATCAACATTCCTCAAAATCAACTGAGGAAATTGAATATTGCCCTAACACTTTCCACAAACTAATATAAGTAAAATGAATATAAATAAGTTAAGGGGAACCTGCCGAGCGATGCCAAAAGACATTGCAGCCATCCAGAATAAGTTAAATTAAATAAAACATTAACATAGACAAATATATTTCTACAAAAAAGAACAATACTTACGATCGACAAGTTTGTCAGTCAAGCATACCAATTTGAAAAATTGTCATACATCGGCATAAACAGTGAAGTCTAAAAATTTTGTGTCTACAAAATTTTCTCTACAAATGTCTAACAGTCTAAAAATTTTGTGTCAACAAAATGTCTACCAATGTCTAAAAATTTTGTGTCTACAAAATTTTCTAAAAATTATGAAAATGACTGCTGTATATATAGTCATTTCATGCCTGGGTGCGACCAATCAGAGTATTTTGAGCCTTTTTCGGCTATTTTTCGGGGGTTTTATTGCTTTATTTTTATTTTAAATATTTTATTTTTCTCCTTATTTTTCTCTATTTTTTGATATTATTTTCTCAATATTTCGTAAATTTTTATTTTTATTTTTTTTTATTTAACCATTCTTTTTGATTGTTTCTCTTTTTACCCTTTGATATTTAAATTTTTTGGTCGCCGCTTCCGCCTATGTATTTTCTAAACCTTCTTTTGCAAGGTTTTGGCGGTTTTATATTTTGGTTTTGTGTTTCTTTCTGCATCTGTAGGCTTTTCAATGATTTTAATTAATATTTGTTTTATTTAATTTTGTTATGTTTTTATTTTGTTTTATTTAATGTTTTATTTTATTTTTTGATTTCTGCTTGCGGTACGTGCTTATGTTACAGCAGCCATATTGATAATTTTCAAACCTCATTAATTATTTTGTTTTAATTTACACAATTTTTCATTTTGTTTAAATTATGGCTTATAGCCCAACAGCTTTTCTTTTGTTTTTTGTTGTATATTATTTTGTTTTATTTGGTGTTTTCTGTCTGTGGTGCTTGTGTGTGTTTATGGTAGCCATATTTATAATTTTCACCAAAATTCTTTTAATTTACTAAATTTTAATTTTTTGTTTTAATTTTGGCTTAGAGCCCAACAGAGGATTATACTTAAATGACTCTTATATCAGCAACAAAACATTAGATATCCAGTGGGATATTATTATGTTTCAACTTTCTAATGGGAAAATTTTGTCAACTCTAAAATACGCCAGAATTTAAATTCACTAGGAAATATGTATGTTGGGTAAAATAATACACACATCTAGATATTTCAGTTTCTATTAGTTTTATTGCTTGAGGATTATTCTTTTAGAAAACTTTTATCCACAAATAAACTTTAGATATTTTTGAATAATATATTTTTGGGCTCTAATTATCTAAACGCTGTTATTTTCAAATTGAATATCTTCGTGCATTCTGGCAAAAAATTGACCTAATATGATTTTATCGTAAACTTAAATTTGGCGAATCTAGCATTGTAAAAACAAGAAACAATAATGTTGAGTTATCATTTTATTTGGTTCGGTAGACCTGTTTGCTCTGACTCCACGTGCTCTTTAAATGATACTGGAATAACTCAACACAGGGAAACTTTTACAATAATGATAGGAATCCCCACGGGAAGCCGCTTTTCAATTAACTACTAAAATATCCTTGACAAGTCTGACTAGTTCTTTTTCAATCTCACGACTCTTTTTAACTTTTCTGTTACTCGCAATTTTTCCAAAATTATTTGTGACCCAGTTGTTGATTTGAGACTCTCTTATATAGGGAATCTCTCCTCAAACAATCTGATTTACGGCAATTTACATTGGACTCCCGGAGAACTAGTTAAACAATTTACTTTTATCTTTTGACCGCTTCGGCCGGAGACCACGAAATAAATCACATTAGGGAATAATCAGTTCCCTTCGTAATTAAATTTATTCAATTCGGAGAATTTCTCCCTAATTTAATTTATTTGTTTTCGTCATTTAAATTAATTAATTAATTTGTATTTTTTAAATAACTTTTTTCTAGGGGTCCCAAATTAATTTTATATTATTATTTTCGTACTCTTCTCGTCAATTGGCATCGGCACATATCCATTTCCCCCTGAAAATATTGATTTTAATTTTTTGATTATTTTTAATTAATTATTTTATTTTCCCAAAATTTTTTTATTTATTATAATAATTTTTGAAAATCACCTAACCCCAACAATAATTTAATATTACGTCTTTTATCAATTTTATGCTTCAAACAAAATAAGAAATTATGGGAAATCGGTGAATCATTATTTTTTTTACAAATTTGATCATAACAGTTCAATTACACTTTTTGAGTGGATAAGTGTTGCATCATTTCTTCCTAAGGCTTCTATGGCAATCCGAACTGGATCCAAAATATTTCGAATGTTTATCAAATATTCCTTGTCTATTAGGTTTAACAGATGATGGCAGTTAAAATATTCTAAAGCTCTTTTTACTTATAGAAATCTTTCGATTATGGAATCTATAGTGTTCCATCGTATTCTAATACCTATTTTAAATTCAAGTTCTTTTCCAAGTCGGATTTTATTTTATTCTGCAAAAAATCATTTTTCGATGACGATACTCAAAAATATTTAATAACAGTTCGCAAAGCTTGCAATTGTATGTAAAAAAACATATGTCCATCTTCATAATTTCCAATTGCGGCGTTTATATCCTCAATTATTATATTATCATCTGGTTCCATTGAGTTATCATAATCGGTGTTAGGTGTCACCGAAATATTCCTCATTCATAATAATGTCTTCCTCATTTTCAATGTAAAGCTGATTAGGTTCATCAACAGCGATATATTTTCGGTAGAAAAACTTTATTACTGCCAAATGTAATGTATGGTTTAAAGTTTAAACATAATGCCTGTTCAACTGGACTTTCTCTATTATGTTCTTGCACAACTGCTGCACCGTCGTTGATTGAACATAAAATATGAGGATCAAAATCTATGTTGAATTCATTTAGTCGGTTTTTGAAAATTTCCTGAATACTTTTTGGATCTCATTTTCCTGTAATTCTTACTAAACCAAGGTTGTAATTTTCATTCTTATCGTACAAAATAATATTGCAATATCTTCTATTTTTTATACTTGTACATTCATCAGCAGACAGAAAAAATCGTTTTCCAACAGAAATCTTAGACTGTATTTGTTCAACAACTTTTATTTTAATTTGGTGACAATATCGTTTTACCAATTTTATTGTGCCCGTTGAGTTTTATGGCAACGTATATCCAAGATTACAAATATTTTGGCGAAAAAAAAGACGAATTGTTACGCCGTAATATGAGAAACCGTCTAGTGCAATTAGTTTAGACACTATCTCTTCTAAAGTTTCTCTATATAAATAACAGAATATTAATGTTTTATCCTTTTTAAATGCAGAAGCAAGCGCAGAAGTACTAGTTGTAGTTGTTTTGACTAAAATTTTGTGAACAAGCTTAAGGTGCGAATTCATTCTACTTATTGAACCTCAATCAGATTTAATACATTTCTTGCATTACCGGCAAGGTTTAAAATGTGTTACATGTAAAAGGTAATCATAAAAAGACGAAATTTACAGGTAAACGGTAATGGTTTTTACCGGTAGAGAAACTATAATTAAAACATTAACAATAGACATGATGCCATTTCATGCATTGTATAAAAAATAGTCACAAAATAGAGAACATTTTAAAAATGCTTATTTATTTTTAACCTATTAAATTAAAATGGCTCATCGGTTATTATCAAAACAAGTCTGATAAGATAAAAACCCAGATATTATAATTATATTTAAAGTAGGAGTATTAAATGGCGCCTCCCTATTCCGACTCACTCAAATCATATTGGTCAAATAAGTACGTTTTACTCACATAAAAAATGCACTCAGATAAATCATATATATATATGTATTTCATTTAGAGTCTACTCAGCAGAAAATGATCACGGAGTTCTTATAAAGTAGGGTTGCCAACCGTCCTTTTTTTCAAAGGACTGTCCTTTTTTCAGGACTTGAAATTACAATTTAAAAGGAAATGTCCTTTGGAATAAGCGAGAAGACAGAAACAGGTGTTCTGTTAATCTTATAAAGAATGAGTAATTTATTTATTTTAATATAAAGAATAGTTGCGGGGATTTTTCGGAAAACATTCTAAAAGATAAAAATTTCCTGAAAAACGCAAAATCAATTTTGAAATATTCATGTAAAAATAAAGATTAATGTTGGTTTTAAATTTTTTTTTAGATGATAAGTTTTTTAGTTTTTATAGTATTGATGATGCAAAAAATTGGTAACGGAAATGTCCTTTTTAAAAAATAGGATTTATGGATAAAAGTTGGCAACCCTAGTTGCCACATACTTTAATAAAAAACATTCAAAGACTACTTTTATAGTTTTGTCTATTAATTTAAGTGTGTGAATTATTATAATAAAAAATTCTGCCCCTGCGTCACCTTTACTCTTTGCCGTTTCAGCAATATGCCTGTTTTGCAGTGACTACGGGCTGGCCTTTCCTGAGAGTCAAAAAATAAGTTTCCTAAATCTTATTAGTGCCAAACGTTTTGGTTAAAAAGATATATAAGTGAGTAACCGGTTAAAATAAATTGTGCTTGTATGTATTTTGCTCTACCAAATTGGGATATTTTATTCAATGAAAAATCTTTAAATTTCTTTTCAATTAAATGTTAGTTTCAGTATTATTTTCTTGATTTGTATTCTTATAGATCATGTATTCTTATTTTACTCGTGTTTAATGTATTTAAATGCACTTCAATTCAGTCAATTCAGTCGATGATATTAATATTCAAAATCTTATTGTTGATCAATTTTTAATTGGACTTAGATGTAATTTGAAAATGGTCTTTGGCTGGAAGGTATGGCAGTTGAAGTCAAATGTAATGATAGTTCTTTGGAAATTATTGACCAAATTGAATGTACCCACTATAAAATGTGTTCTTTTGAAAAACATGAAGTTGTTTACTCATTTAATAAATATTGTGTTTCAAACCAACTAGTCTTATTGAAAGAAAACAAAATTGTATTTGATGATCACAGTAAATTTATTTCAATTTTATCGAATTTTACGACGTTTAATGTTCATTTATCTTTCGTTCAGAACAAAGTTATACTGTATGAATCTATATTCATTACAGAAAATATTATTAATTTGAATTTACTGTTACCTAAATGTGATATTCCACTAATTGCAAAACCTGATGAAGTTATAATTGATTCTGAATCTTTATCTGAAGCTATAATGATCCAAAATGAATGTAAAATACTCAAAAAGCATTTTATAAAGAATAATATTACAAGTAAAACATTTAATATTATATATATCATTATCAAACTAATCTGGACTCATTTAAAATTTTATGAAAATAAACATACCGAAGAGATTATTAGATATCATTTTGAGTACATCAACTCGCGTATGAAAGATCGTATTTACCTTCCTATGATTTGTTATATATTTAAAATGTGGAAATCGTATTGGAACTGATGGAGAATTAAATATTAAAACTTATACCTCACTTGTAAATAGACTGATGATCGAGTCTTAATAAAATATAATGAAAATATTTGAGAAAATTATGAAATTTATAAACCTCAATCCAAAGTTATTTTAATCAGGTTCTATTTACTTTAAATTATTCTTACGGACTACGTAAACCAATGAATTAGAAATTATTATTTTTACGCTAAATTTGAATTTGAGATCAAATATTTGGTAAATTTGTGTAATGAGATGTGTTGGGCCAGAACACAAACGGCCTTGTGAATGTTTAAATGAATCGGTAACACACATGCAAATATAACATGCAGCTTTAAATTCAAAACCTATGAAAACATCAATTAACCCTATGAAATTATGAGAGAAAAACAATTACATATAAAATAATAAACATAAAAATTAATTAAAATAATAACAAAAAGCAACAAGATCCGCAAGATATAAATATAAACATAACACGAAAACCTAACAAATTCGACCGAAATTTGATAATTTAACAAAAAATAAAAATTTCATGAAAATGAAATTAAAATCAAAGAATTTTAATTAGAAATAATTCAATAAAAATTTCAAATTAAAAATTATCAAATGAAATTAAAAAATAATAAAAATTAAGATTAAGATACACTAGAAAATACCAAGGTCGAATTTTGTTTTACTAAATCAAAAAGAACACGCAAGGTTAGGGACAAAAAATAGGTATATATACCGATTCATTTTTACACAATTTTAATCGTTTTTCTGATAAAACAGTTTTCTTAAAAATCTATTTTACTAAGTGAGTAAGATTTTTTATTTGGAAGCTCTCTCCACGTCGCATCCTCGCAATCTCGATAGAGCTCTGCTTGGATGTCGGCGTGGGGAGAGTATTATTTTGTATGATTTTCGTTATGGACAAGTAATTGTTATATTATTTTTAATATTAATAAAATATTTATAATGCAAAAATCATTTTGTTTCCATTAATTATTCGTTAACTGTCGAAATTTTTCCGGCCCACAGCCAAAACACATCACAAGTAATTAAAATCAGAAATGTTATTCAGATTCGTGTAAGTGCGTGGAATATCGCCAATGATCTGTGCCCGTGAAGACCCGGCGTGCGGAACGCAGGGATCGGAACGTCAATATTGCCAGTATAGAAGAAAGGAGAAGTAAGGAAGTGGTCTTTTGGCTATCTCCTCGTTTCTCGATTTCTTTAAATTCGACCTAAATTATTCACATACGGCTCAAAATCACCACACCGAGTAGTCCAGTGAGCACTCATTAACTGTAATATAAACACAATGCGCCTAAGGTCAACCAAAGGAAAAGCACTGGGGAAATACAGAACCGAAATCGTTGTTGTGAACTTAATATACATTGTTAATTAAAAATTGAACAAAGGATAGCGATAAATTTGGAAATAATATTTGCCCAAAGTTCAAAACCCCTTATCATAAATGAGAGTCAATAAAATTTTCTAAGTAGGCAAAACCCTATATTGTAATTGTTGTAAAGCCCTAACATTATATCGAGAGTCAATAAAAGTTGCTTGGGTAAACGTAGGATTAATGTGGTTGTTGTAAACGCTCGTTAATGTAAGTTAAGACCTGAAGTGAAGGAATACAACAGTATAGTGGTTGTAAATTTCAGGAAGGAATTCCTCTTTAGTAAAAGAAAATAAAGGTCTCGTGAATATAGAAGTCATCACAACTCCCGGCTACTGATCCAAAAAACCGATCCAAAAGAGACTAAATAAAATAAAATTTAGTAATTAAGGACTCTCGATGTAATGTTAGAACCAGTATGAGGTAAGAACTTGAAATATATAAAATCCCGAATAGGAAATCAGACGATTTGAATACCATAGACATTTAAAAGTTGATAAAACTCCACAAGATCTCGTAATAATAATGAATAAGAAATGTGAAGGTTATATTCCGCCGACGCAGTACCGACACTCAATTATAAATAAAGAATGAACGACATTAAGCTCCCCCACTGAACTTCTTTGAGATAGATTTTCATTCCTTGAATAAGAATAGGGAAGTCAACAAGGGACGGAGGATTCATAACATCTTTGATGATAAATTAAAATTCCAGATAAATATTCCTATTGCAAAGACCCCCTCGTAGAGATAGATAACCTCGAATCCGTACACGTGTTGGTCATTCATTTTAAATTTAAATCTAATAACAAACAACACTCCAACCGATTTATTAACTACTAATGTAAATTTGAATTCCAAGATAGAAAACCCGCCGAAAATAATCCAGATTATCCATGATAAAACGAGAATTAATGTCAGCGGAGAGGGTAAACTGAATCAAGCAAAAATCCCGATGAAAAGAATCCTCACGTTCGCATAAATAACAGAAAATGATACCTAAAAAATGAGTCTAAATCAATAATTTAATATAGGACCATAGTACTCATACTTGTGACGAAATTGCTTAACTATTCCCAAATAGCATTTTCAACTAAAGATAGCTGGACAAATTGGAAAAATAACTGGCCTAAACAAAATGAGGATCCCTACCAGTATAATAGATTTAATATTTAGGTTTAGGCCAATCGACGCACACGCTCCAATAATGAATACGCCATGAACCATTAAGCTAACAAGTCGATAAAATAAACATTACACACAGAAAAATTGCATACCGGGTTCCACGTAAATCAGTATAGCCACCTATTATCGATGACGTAATATTGAGCAACAAATTTCCGGAATAACAAAACTACAAAATTTATAGAAATTAAGTTCCAAAACCTTACCAGAAATTAATAGAATCTAATCAGCCGAAATTCCACTGAACTGTGAGTGCGCCTGAATCGGTATGAAATAACTATCAAGATAATACTCTAAAACCTAAATAAAATCGATAAACTAATAGCGAAAATTACATAAATACCTACCCTAGATTTATTGCGATTTGTAAATGCAAACATAACCAACATAAATCTGATAAAAGTCAGAATAGGTGTAACCAACTTGAACGGCATGACTAAATCCGATTGTGGATATCACCTTCCATTTTACACACATTGCTACGGTTATGTCTGTAATAAATAAAATTAATGGAAAATATGTCACATACCACATCTCTAATAGACGTATCTTGCACAATACACCCGCAGTAATCAGTTAGTTCTCTCTGGCGATACGGTAATTACATACACTTTTTTTTCCTTCCCCAGACGATATAAGGAAAATAGACAGATCGATAATCAAAACAAATTTTCCGAATAATTAGAAATGTCTTACCAGCCAACTGACTACGACGAGAAGCCGACAGATAAGTCACCCGATGAGGTCAGAAATATGGATTTAGAAATTCGCAATTCCAGTAAGTTTTCTTATGAAGCTATTGGATATAGTCTTGTTTAACTTTGACAAAATACGATAATGAAAATTTCGGAGGTACAGTAGGTTTAAGAATTATTGCCTTTTAAACTTTCATTTAGTAAATATCATTACAATAAGATCTTAGTTAATTTTTTGATTTCACTCTATAACTAGATCATTGGTACTATTAAGTAGATAGAGTACTCCGATTGAAGATGTGTACTTCGGGATGTATTAATAAAACCTGGGGATGCGTTGTACCTATAAATCTCATTTAATTAAATAAAAATTACATTTTGTTTTACATTGCAATATTACCTTATGTAAAGAATGACCAGGCACATTTAATTCATCACGAAATAATATGTAAAGTAGAATTAAAAACAAGAACGAAACCTTTATGAAGCATTCTTGTCACCATAAACCACCCGTCAGATGTCGTGGTAAGACGTGCTAGAAATAGTTCCACTACTATAGTTGAACAGAATTTAATCTAACTCCCCCTCAGTCAAACCATCTCTATTAAAATGTATTCAAACAGGTTCTGAAAAGTCGTTGGAGGACGATACAATAGGGAATCATATATATATCGATATTATATTTATTTTGTTGTTTTTCCGAATCTAGTAATTTCTTAGGGAGGAGTTCGCCTGTACACAAGTATATTTTCATTTTATTTTTTTTTATTTCGTTATCCTACCTAATAAATTTTTACGTTGATATTAATTGAGAATATCTGTGGTAAAAGTAGTTTGTCGAAAAATTTAATGAATATTTTTAATGAAAATTTATTAAATAATTTTAATCATTATTATTAAAATATAGTTTTCCCAAATAGTTTTAATAAAATTGATATTTAATTTTTATACCCGGATATAGATATATACATATATATTAAAAATTATTGAAACGCCATTAGGAAATCGTTTGGCATGCTTCGGTTTTAGAATCCAATTGTGTACCATATAATAAAATGATACATTTTACCATGATATTTTCAACCCGCAAGTAAGTTGATGTGTTGCATAAATTATATGTTATCGATGCTATTTTTATAAATTTTGAAACAAGCTTCTAAAGATAATGATGAATTTTCCTTATTCAGAAAAATCAGGGCCGATGATCTATATCCCTACCCACGTTGCCGATCGATGGAGGCAAGCGTGGAGACGATTCGGATAAGAAAAATGCCCCGAGCTTTCCCAACCTGAATCCCGACAGCTCAGCTGGCAATCGGTGGAAAGTATCAATAACTCATGGCTACCTGACCAACAATGGGAGGAGTGGAGCCCGGCTTGGGAGATCCACGAACATGCCCACCACCTCCTCGGTCGCCTCGAAAGCCATCAGCGACAGGTAGACGCGCAAGTGATCAGAGCCCGTCAATACCTAGCAAACATTGAGGAGGACATTTCAGCCGGCCGGATCGCCAACCTCTACCGCCACCCATCACAATGCAAAACTCCGCTAAATTATACTGGCGGAAGGGCCAACGAACTCCAGGAGGACCACAGCAGGCCCAAGGTTACTCGGGTTCGCAACACGAAACGACCCGTGATGATATTCTCAAACTGCTCTCCGGAAGACTGGGAAGCGAGAGGGTTCACGGACTCCTGAATCCGTTGTTCCATAGTCGGGACACCTTAGTCTGACCTAACCTCATTAATGTGGTTAAAATTTTTCCTAAATAAATAGCTTGCCACCTTAAATGTCCATTTTGTTTGGTTGATTGTTTTAATAGGAGAATTTTAACTTATGTTTAATGACATTCATACTAAATAATTCCGAGTAAATAACCAATAATTTAATATCCTTAATTATAGCAATGGAACCCATTCAAATATTGCGGAAGGAGCTGGCCCGGGCCCAGCAAACCAATAAAATCCTGTACGACCAAATCATCCAATTGACACGGGAGATCCATCAAATAAAAGCTACCTGGGTGGACCCGGCCAGGGTCAAATCAGTACATCAAAGGCTTACAGCGGCCCAAAAAGGATTGGCAGACGAAAAGCAGATGAATCAAAGTCTCCGAACACAGATACGGAGGTTGGAGGTTGCCCTGGAAGGGGCGGCCGTGACCTACCCCCTCGTCTTCGCACCATCTCAGTTGGCCTATCGTGAGTCGGTGACCACTCCGACAACGACCGCAACCCCAACCCCAGCGATAACCAATAGCTATCGGCCGGGGCGAAAGGAGACGGCTAGACGTAGAGCCGCTCGATTGTCGAATAAGACCCAATTGACTTAAACGTGCTTTAACTTGTGAATTGTATATATTTGATTATAAATTATATATCTTTTTGGCTATTCGAAGCGATTTTTTTTTGCTTGATAAGTATTGAAAACCCCCACAGTCAATTCACGAGTACTCACACTTTGACAGGTAGCCTTTGTCTTACTTTTAAGAACGACATCATCGGATTACGTTTCCACTATAATGAACTCTAATCACAAAACCTATACTAGGGACTTTCAAAGCGAGCATAAGTCTTCTAACGACAGCTCGTTGGACCCTGGAATTGTCCGAGCAATTATAGCATTAGTAATAGCGCTCACTTTTTGCGGACAATTCACCCACTCGAACACATTTCCAACGTTGCCTAGCAATGGGTGCCGAGTGGTAACCAGAAAATATTTATATGGCGTTACCGGGGAAACCATAAGAAGATTTAAACAAACATCGATACCCTGTAACCCACCAGATATATTCAAGCTTCAAGAGTCTAAAGGGTCAAAACTTGACCAAAAATTTTATTTTTGATATTATGTAGAGAACGATGAGCTCAGTAAAAATGCCAATTGAACTATGATTGTATTTTCTAAAGGTTCGAAGTTACAAAGGCTCAAACTTTGGTCAAAAAAAAATTATTTTTAATATGTTGTACAGGACAGTGAGTTGAGTATACTTGTCAATGGAACTATAGTTATATCTTATCGAACTTCAAAAGTTATTAAGGGTCAAACCTTCGAAAATTCTAATTTTTGATATGTTGCAGAACTTGATGAGCTGAGCAAATTTTACAATGGAACTATGGTTGTCAGATTTCTGGATCAAAAGTTATTAAAGGTCAAAATCTTGGGCAAAAAAAATTATTTTTGATATGTTGTAGAGAACGATAATATGGCAAAAGTGACAATAAAGTTATGATCTTTCAACCTTTGGATAAGACGTTATTAAGGGTCAAACCTTCAAAAATTTTAATTTTTGATATATTCTAGAGCTTGAGAAGCTGAGCAAAATTTACTATAGAAGTATGGCAGTCTGATTTCTGAGTCAAAAGTTATAAAAAGTCAACATTTGGGTCAAAATTTTTAAATTTTGATATGTTGTAGAGTTCGACAAAACAAGCAAAATTGCCAATAGAACTTTAGTCATCAAAGCTTTAGATAAAAAGTTATAAAGGATCACAACTTTGGCAAAAAATTGTAATTTTTGATATGTTGTGTATAATCATTTGAAATTTTGATAAAATGTTACAATGGGTCAAAACCTTCGATTACTCTAGATTTCATAAAATTGTGAAAAGTTAAGAATTTTGAAAGTGAATAGTAAATATTTTTGTAAATCAGTGGAGATCATTCAATTTATTTCATTTGCATAGGCGTAAATTTCATGAAATTTATAAATTTATAAAAAAACATAAAAACTAACATTAAATATTTGCATGTTAAATTTTTAAACAATTAGTTGTATGAAATGTTTTAAACGTCGTTGCTATTTATATTGATAATCGAATTAATGTAAAGTTATAAAGAGTTTTACAGCATTATCAAAATGCAATTGAATGTCAAATTTTAATTCGAGGACAAATTTCTTTTAGAGAGGAGAGATATGTTGAAGATACCTAAATAATAGAGTAAAATAATTAATAAACATGTCAAAAAATTGGGGAAACAATGATAAGTGATTAAGATGTGGTTCTGGAGCTTAATAAAAAGGGAATGAAAAAGAAATGTCGAATAACGAGAATGGAATAAGAGAAAATCAATAAAAACAAACGATTGAATAAAAGAAGGTCATTTATAATTAACGAGTGCAAATTTAGAAAAACAAAAGCAAAATTTGCACGTTATTTTGAAAGCCCTTTTAAGATAAGGGAAGGAATATTTGTTGGGAATCCAGAACAGGGTATCTCTAAAAATTATTTATCTGGACAGCTGTGAGTGATTATAGAAGCCCAAAGGGAATTGGCGTTAAAAGATATCAGAAATTCTATTTGACATCAGTAAGTATTATTGACTGACGGAGTATAAAAAGGAAGCGAAATTGGAATCAAAGGGACAAAATTGCAAAAAGACAAGAAAGAAATCAAAGAAAAATTAAGCAAGGTCAAAGCAAAGCAACTAAATCAGATTTACCGTTCTCAGAAACCCGTCACAGTAGTCAAGTGATTGTGAAATCCAATTGATCCGAAAAGTGCTATTCTTCCCGAAAGGTCGTAACAAGCACCAAATTGTGATTGATAGACAAATTTCGTTGTGTCATTTTAAAGTAGAGATAAAGTGTACTAATCAATCAAGTTTATATGGTTTGGAGTTCATTACTGTTGTTTAAAAGCACGATTGGAGTCAGATTGACAATCATATCTATTCGAATTCAGCGACAACCCCAACACTGTGAATACTCGAACGAAGTTAATTTTGGGAACTAGCATAACATTACAGTTGTCAGATATGTTACAAATAATAAATTAATCGACAAACAGAAATCATAACTACTAAATAGTATTTGAACTTGGATGATTAAAGTTACAAGAAATAGTGAGGTATATTCGAGAATCCACACTAAAAAACAGATGTGCTCAATTTTTTTTATATTCCACCCGTTTGAAGCAAATCAACGTTTCCAAGCCAATGATCAAAATGGTCACTTTCATTTATTATCAAAAAGCAAACAATAAAGAATCCATGGTGCAAATACCAATTTAATGACCAAATTAAATCATGACAAATAAATATTATATGATGGTAAGCATCAATAAATCCGATATTTGTATTCTTTAATAACGCATTGAGATTTACCACCATGAACGGAATTCCGTACTTCAATAATTTGCTTGGATATAAATGGAATAACATCATACAATTTTAATGAACATGTAAATAATGAGGAAATTAAATTGCAATCAAATTTTATCCCAATATTGAATTCAGCTAATCAACCTATTAAAAACACAACATATCAACGTAACCAAAACCACACAATTATGTCATATTTAATGATATCATTCTAACTGCAGTAACTTAAAACTACACTCAATAGGATAATCTAACAAATCTCAATACAAACCAGAAATGTGATTGCACCAATAAATCAATTAAATACATAAATAGTCAATAAAAAGTGAAATAATAAAAGCAGGAATAGAAACAAATAATTTATTCAAATCTACAGCAAATGCGGGATGAGGAGGGGGACAAATAATAACAATTATAATAATCAGTAATCTCAGTTGACCAACACGATGCGAGTGCGACCGACATTGACCTGCCAGATATTGAGCTCCTCATAACTGTCGATAACCTCGTTTATCTGGTCAGGCGTGAATCCCATCGACACGCATTTCTTGCTGATATCTGCCATCCTAACCGTGCTCGAGTCGGCCGCCAGTCCGCGAATCGCTTGATAAATCAATTCTTTGTAGCCGAGTCGGGTTCGCTGACGAGCTCGGTCTGATTTCACACTAGCCTTGCTTGCCTCCAGCAGACGAATCGCCTCGTCAACATCGATTCTGTCTACCTCGGTTTGGCACTTGATTCTAGAGAGAGCAGTCGAGATTCGTATGAGCGCCAGCAGCGATCTTGCACTCGTAAATATCGATTCTTTGCTACCGGCTTTCGATTCCTTCCGCATGGAAATGTAGCAACCAACCAGATAATTCAGCAGCGTTTCAGGAACGGCCGGATCCGGTTGGCTGCGGATGATCGCCAGATACCTACGCAACTCTGCCATCGACAACGGCAACAGGCCCGCCGAATCCCCTGCAGCCGTTGTCAACACCGATGGAGGAGCCTCATTGTTCGTGTGCACGTATGAAATGTGCTGCGCCAATCTCAAATCGCCGTCTCGGTCCGGCTTGTCTTGGATCAGCCATAACAGGTCAAACCGCGACAGCAGAGCGGCTGGCAGATCGATATTCTGCTCGATCGTCCGCCGGGGATTGTATCGGCCGTACGCCGGGTTGGCAGCCGCTAAAATCGAAGCGCGTGCATTCAGAGTCGTCATAATGCCAGCCTTGGCAATGCTGATCGTCTGCTGTTCCATTACCTCGTGAATCGCAGTCCTGCAATCAATCAGAAACACTAAATATAATTCAATCACCAAGCTCACCTATCAGAATCAGTCATCTTGTCAAACTCGTCAATACAGCAAATGCCACCGTCGGCAAGTACCAAAGAACCCGCTTCCAAAGTCATTTCACCTGTCAGCTGATCCCTCACCACACTCGCCGTCAAACCGGCACCAGAACTGCCTCTTCCATTCGTGTATTGAGATCTCGGACATAATCGATCGACAAATCCCAATAATTGAGATTTCGCCACTCCAGGATCCCCCATCAAACAGATATTCAGACTTCCTCGAATCTTTGTTCCAGCTGCATCGATACCTGCCCCTCCTGCCATCATTATTAGCAAACCTTTTTTAACATCTTCATGACCAAATATTTCTGGAGCGATGCTTCTTGCCATTAACGAATACATTTCCGGATCTTTCAATTTTTCCAATTCCGCTTCTGTGGCCGGTATCGTTTCACCGAGATCATCCGATTCGTCTTTTGTAATGCGATTAATAAAATGAGCATCCAGGAATAATTCTGTCACCAAGCCTCGATTAAGGGTTCGCATTCCAGTATTAAGTAACGGCAGAAATACACCAGTTATGAAAACGTGATCACCTGGCTGCACTAAGCGCGTATTAGCACCAACACAATGGACATTCATGCTACGTGGTATATTTCCAATTGGTACTTGATCCGACACTTCCTGAATACGAATTTCTTGCAATTTAACATATTTGCTACCTTTAGTTTGCAGGTGCAATCTTCCAGCAGTGCCAATTTTGCAAACTTCATTTGTACAAGTTAATAAAGGAAGTAATGTCTTATTCAATATTTCTTGAAATGTTTCTGAACCACATCGATCACAGGTATACGTTGCAATCTTCATTAATGGCTTTACCATTGTCGCTCGTATCACCACAGCCTTTAACTTGATTACACTTCCCATTTCTTTGGACAAAACATTGCGAATTGATAATGCTTTTGATGTCTTTCTTGCAATAAAGTATGCTTCATATCGTCTTAAAAGTTCTGATGGAAATTTAGTTCGTAAATCTTCAATCGTCAGTGGTTGGCCAATTCCATTAGCACTGTCACGCAAATTTTGCTCAATTTGTAGACAATGATCAATGAATATATCGAAAGCGGTTTTATTAACAGTTGCCCTTCCCATCCCGTGAATTATTTCGTCTATTGCATAACAAATTAACTTTTGATAACGAAATCCATTCTTTTCTATAACTTCTGCCAACTCACTGTCAAATTCATTAATATCGTCTAAGCTAATATAAATAGCTTGTTGTTCTTGTTTGGAAATATTCAAAACTTGTTCCCTATAAATAAATTTTTTTGAATCACTCGTTTCTTCATAAAAATTTTCAATGAAATTTTTCAATTTATCTAGAAAGTATATAAAATTAAATTAAACATAAAAGAAAAATCTACCTTTGTCACTTTCATAATTTCTCATAAAAACCATTTTAAACTTATGAAATAAGATTTCTTTATAATATTTAATAAAACAAAGTAATATTTAATTTTAAAATATAAAACTTTCCCACAATAAGTAAAATACTACAATAACAAATAATTCATTATAAAAGACATTGTATTTTCTATAAAATATGATTCATAGTCAAATTTTGTAGAAAATAGAATGTCTTTTATAAATAAAAAGAAATAAGAGGTGAAAAACAAAAAAGTCCTTATAATTCATTATAAGTTCATAGAACTTTACGAGCACATTTTTAAGAGTAAATATTAAAAATTTAATTAATAAGTAATAAATGCTCAATAAGAACTCGGAGACTGCTAAAAATCATCACTCCATCCTCCATGTGGATCTCGGCGGTCCGAATGAGTCATATGATTAGAATAAATTCGAAAATTCATTTATTGAGATTTATTTATTTGCATTTACCTAGCAGATTAACAATTACAACAAAAAAAATACCTCGTGAAAGTTCAGTGGGATCTTTCATAGCTGCGTCATTGGGCGATAATCGATTTGGTGTACGGTCTCCTAGTCGTCTCTTTGGATCGCGTCTGTTGTCGGCATATGGGTGACGTGGATTAGACATGCTTGATAGTTATGAATATTTTGGTTTTTGAACTGCTTATTTATATCTACAGGTGTTGACTTGTATTCGCTTGACCAAACAAAACCCCCCTTCATTATTCATGGTTAATCATTATCAGAATTTGGTGAAATTAGTTTTTATATATTTGTTACGAAAATGAATGTAATCTGTTTTGTATTATTTTATTTTTGTTTATTAATCTGACAATAATCTCTTTCTATTTTAAAGCACTAATTTCCTTATTTAATTGGTTATTCTTTACGGTTGGGCGAAGAAACCGTTATCTAATCTATTTTCTGGGCGTTATATTATATTTTTAATGATCTGACTCGCGGTTAATTGGCAGAGCTATTTTATTACCTATTTTATTGCATTATTTTTTGGTCGATTTTCTGGATGGTTGGGCGATCTGGTTATAAATGTGTCGGGTAAATATATACGATTTTCTTCGTTCTAATAGTGACTCGTGATATTTCTCTAGTTGGGTATTTGTCAAAATAAATTGGATCTTCTATCTTCTCTGGTATCGGTGGATTTCACGCATTCGTTCCGAACCCATAGTAACTTTCAGGGTATCCGCTCGAACAGATTACAATTGTCCCAATATATTGGTGAGCTCGCAACTGGAATCCTTTGCCATTTCTATATTCAGCAATGATTCGCTCTGCTATCGGTCAGGGTTTGAAGGTACACTATTCTGGACACTCGTGCTGCTCCAAGTTCTAATGGATTTCAAGGCAACGTCGAATTTACTATTGGGTATCTATATTGGACGGATTGGCGATTACCATCACGCCTGCCTTGTCGAGGTTTATCGAATGCATTCATGGATCTCATTCGTGCGTCTCTGTAATTAATGTATCTTCCATGGTCGGGTTCTCAATCGTGATATATATTTTGTTCTATGTAATTTCCGTCAAGAGGACCGCTCTCGCTGTCCCATCTCATTCACTGTTAACTTCTCATGAATTATGATTGAATAACTATTTCATTCATCCTCGTTGGCTGATGCTCGAAGAGAGATGCGTGCTCTTTCAATTAAAGGTTCAACCGCCTATTTCTCGCGTCAATTTTGTCTTACAAATCGGTTATCTCTGCGAACAAGGACATCTCGACTCCATTATATCTGGTTGTATGCAAATTACTTTATTTCCATACGAATATCATACTGATTTGTTGTTTGCTGTTATGGTTTTATCAATTTTATTTAAAGATATTCTCGTATTAATATTCATTTAAATGAGTTTTGGATTCATCTTAATAATTTTCTTGAAACATAATTTAACGGCAACCATTCCTTACTCATTCAAGGGTTGGGTTGATTATCGAACTTAGAATTGTCCTTCAGTCAACTACCATGCGTTATCTCCGAGTTTAATTGTCTGAATATCGTTGCGTCGCTACGATTTGTCGCCTTTGATCATCTTAGTTACCTTCGATACTTTTATCTACTTTTTGTTGTATTTAGCTAACTTTCACTAGGTCTAGTTACATCAAACCGTTATATTTATTCATTTTCATTATGTTCCGTCACTTTTATTTATATTTATTATTTGTCGGTAAACTTTAGTGGCTGATCATTATAGTTAATCGTTGGTCGTTATATTGAGTTACTTTTGATTACGTTTAGTTAAATTATTAGATACGTATAGTTTCGTTTAGTTACGTTTACTCTAAGTGTTTTTAATTTCACCTAATTATATTATATTTAATCACATCTAATTTTCATTTGATCACATCCAGTTATGTTCGATTTAATTATAGTTACTCGTAGCTATTACATTTAATTGATTTATTTACATTTTAACTACCGTTCCTCACATCTAGTTATTTTTGTCCGGATTTCATTACTTTCGTCCTATTTGATACATTTACTTATTTCGTCAGCATTGACATATTTACTTACTTTCATTAACTTTAATATATCTAATTGTTTTCGTTAGTTTTATTTTTGTTACATTAAAATGTTCAATTACTTTTCATCATACCTAGGATATTTAGTTACTTTTATCAGTTTTAATATACTTAGTTACTTTTCGATACATCGATATCGAGTTTCCATCTCCCAAACCTCTCAATTTGATCCTAAGGAATTTGTGTTCATATTAGATTTTACGAGTGTCCACTGGACTACTCGGTGTGATCATTTTAGCCGATCTGTAAAGTTAGTTTTTGGTTGAATTTTCGGGAAGTGGATGAAAGAGAGCCAGCCAAAAGACTAGTTCTCGATCTTCCCACCGCCCCTATAAACGAATATAATATTTACGTTCGAGGTCATCGTTGCGCACGACGGAACTCTCACGGGCACACGCTATAGGCGGAGAAACCGCACTTACACAGCGTGACTAGTTATGTATGATTATAATAACTTGTATGTTGTGTGGCTGTGGGCCAGAAAAATTTCGACATTGAAGACTCATTCGTTAGAAATATATATTTTCAAATCAACATATTATTCATAAATTCATCCTTGGTCATTTATTCATACACATGGCAAAAGTATTCCCACACATACGATCAAGTAGAGCTTACAAATAAAGTGCTTGATTTCGTATTGTGGAAATTATTGCCGAGAGTTGCTCCTTGAAAGGTGGCTTGCTCAATAAGTGAAAAATTGACTAAAGTGGTTATGTGGTTAAAATTCTGTGAAAATGGATTGGTATATATACTGTTGGGCCAGAACACAAATGGCCTTGTAAATGTTTAAATGAATCGGTAACACACATGCAAACCCTATCAAAATATGAGAAAGAAGACAATTACATATAAATTAATAAACATAAAAATAAATTAAAATAATAACAAAAAGCAACAAGATCCGCACGATATAAATATAAACATAACACGAAAACCTAACAAATTTGACCGAAATTTGATAATTTAACAAAAATGAAAATTTCATGAAAATGAAATTAAAAATCAAAAATTCGAATTAGAAATAATTCAATAAAAATTTCAAATGAAAAATTATCAGATAAAATTGCAAAATAATAAAAAATTAAGATTAGAATACACTAAAAATTCCAAGGTCGAATTTTGTTTTACTACATCAAAAAGAACACGCAAGGTTAGGGCCAAAAAATAGGTATATTTACCGATTCATTTTCACATAATTTTAACCGTTTTTTGAAAATTACTAACTTAGTTTTTCTTAAAAATCTATGTAAGTGAGAGTTTTATTTGAAAGCTCTCTCCGCGTCGCATCCACGCAACCTCGATAGAGCTCTGCTTAGGTGTCGGCGTGGGGAGAGTGATATTTTTATGATGTTTTTATTGATGCTTGGATCGTTAAATTTTTATTATTATTTTAATAAAGTATTCATAATTCATAAATGGTTTTTTATTACTGTCGAAATTTTTCCGGCCCACAGCCAAAGACACATCACAAGTTAGTAAAATCAACATATTATTCGAATTCGTGTAAGTGCGTGGAATATCGCCAATGATTCGTGCCCGTGAAGGCCCGGCGTGCGGAAAGCAGGAGCTGGAACGTCAATATTATCCCGTATAGAAGAAAGGAGAAATAAGGAAATGGTCTTTCGGCTACTTCCTCGTCTCTCGTTTTCTTTAAATTCGACCTAAATTATTCTACACACGGCTCAAAATCACCACACCGAGTAGTCCAGTGGGACCTCACTAACTATAATATGAACACAATGCGCCTAAGGTCAACCAAGGGGAAGGTAACGGGGTAATAGAAAAATGAAATCGTTGCTGTGAATCTAAAGTAACTGTAAATCAAAATTGTTAGACGTTTGAAAATAATTAAAAGAAATAAACTATGACTATGACCCCTCAACTGTCAATATAGGCCTAAAAAGCTTCGAAAAATTAGGACGCTATTACGAATTTTTGACATATCCGCTTTAATAGAAGATGAATGAACTTTAAATTATAGATTTTGAGACATTATTTCGTATTAAAATTGATCAAATAGCGGAATGCCCACCCCGATCTAATATAGAAAATCGAAATTAAATTGAAGAAAGACTAACATTAACCCTAAAATAGCCTGGAGAATTAACTCTCTAAAATAAATAATAAAATAATTCAATGAATCTAAATCTCAAACACTGTACATTTAACGCCGATAAAATTTCCGAAAATAAATGTGGTAGTGGTTAGCATCAAATAAAACTATTAAGAAGAGAGGAGTAGGAAAAACCTTACTCGCCACGATCTTCAGGACTACGACTATGAAACTAAGATCAACAAATCTGACCTAAAAATTTAGTGACATAAACACAATAGCTTGAAAATTCCATAGTCTGCCGTAGCTGTAGTAAAATCAATAAATTAATACCATCATTAGTCTAGACAATGTCCAAATTTATAGGAACGTAAATTGATGAGAAAAGGTAATCATGATATAGTAGCCTCAATTTAATATCTCCAAAGTAAATTAAAATTAGATAAATTTAAAAGCCCAATTAAACCTTTAATAAGACAATCAACCCTGCAACCACTTAAAAGAGTGACGACAAAAATGTTTCCATAAGTATTCACGATGAGTACGGAGAGGTTATGCGAATCATTATAAATTACCGCGGTAAGACAAGAATTTAATAAAATCTTCTTTAATAAGCCAAAGTCCAATAAACTTCTGATTGACAATGAACACCAATAATGATCAGTATAGACAGAAATCATGATAACACAGCCAAATATTGAGATAGAATCCATATTCATCGAACGAAGGTAAGTTAGATCCGAGATCGTTACTAAGGATCTTGAGAAATCTGTAGTTCAAAGACAATCTTGCCAAAATCGTCGTTACCGGGAATCAAATCTTCCATTCCACCAATGTTTATCTATTAGGGATATCCAATCTTACATAGAGTTAACCAACCAGGAAACTCCAGCCTTGAACAAATCTTTCCGAGCAGAGGGAGCCTCGCTAAAAATCACTTATCATCTAAATAAAAGAGACATTTGCAATAGAATAATTACGAAATTTATCTTACCACGACCCGTTAAAATTGTGAGTGTTCATCAAGAGTATCGAATCTATATAAATAAATATCAATTACCTGATCGATGCACCTGAATGTCGTAGACAGATAATTTTCTCGCTGTCTAGACACCCCAGCGAAGGATACATGCATGCACCGGCACACAAATGCAGCTAGTATGCCATTCTATCACATCACCAAGCCTAGCGGAGACAATGGCTTGTAGAAAGATCGACAAGTTATTCCATGCACATGGCTCAGTACTACATCGGGTAAGAAAAATAAGTGTGAATAAATACATCATACACAGGCACAGACTACACCCACCAATAGTTCGATGATATAAGATAAGGCCAATGTTTCCGTTCATTTAAAAAAATTTGTTTTGACAATATCCCAAAAAATGAATCCACCTCACGATTGCACCAACGGGGACGTCTCGACCGGGATATCCAGTGGGGAAGTGATGCAGAGTTCAAACCCACAGATTGAAGGTAAAGTTTCGTTACGATTTTAAATTCTAAATTCCCGACTTTGAATCTTTAATAATTGTTTAAGAAATTAAAACTGATAACAATTTAATTTTAATATATCTTTAATAATTGTACAAGAAATTAAAACTGATAACAATTTAATCTTAATATATCTTTAATAATTGTATGAGAAATTAAAACTGATAACGATTTAATTTTAATATATCTTTAAGAATTGTACAAGAAATTAAAACTGATAACAATTTAATCTTAATATATCTTTAATAATTGTATGAGAAATTAAAACTGATAACGATTTAATTTTAATATATCTTTAATAATTGTAGGAGAAAATTAAAACTGATAACAATTTAATCTTAATAGATCGTTAATAATTGTACAAGAAATTAAAACTGATAACAATTTAATCTTAATATATCTTTGATAATTATATAAGGAATTAAAACTATTAATGATTTAATTTTAATATTTGTGATTTGTTAAAAGTGGTGAATTTGGACAGCTAATTTTGTTAACTTTGCTTATCTGCGCTCATTAGGATGAATACCTTACCGGATATTTTTTTTGTTATTAATTTAAATCCTTAGGAATCGATTGTAAAGGGAGTAGGGGGCATGGAAATACTCTAATTTGCTTCAATTAGGTTTAAACAACGAAAGATTACATACAAGTCATTTTATTTATAAGTAAGATGCCACGACCCACAAAATCGATCGGCTTCATTGTGGATTCGAGAATTTATATATAAACGCTACTAGATATAAGAATGTTAGTGAAAATCAAAGGACATGGTGAAATATCAAGCCATTTCTTAAACCGTTTAGAGATAATTATAGTTGATTTTCATAGCCCTATCATATGCTAAACCATTAGAGTTTAAAGCAAGAGTCTACTTACGATATACCATTTTCACCCCATCTAGTTTTCTCCGCCTTCCATAATTAAGGACGTTACCAAGCGACCAAATAGGTAAAAAATTCTAGTATAGCATGACAAGAATGATTTTTCCTTTGAATTAATATAAAAGGACATCTAAAATGTCCAACGTGGACGTTAAATTTAATAAAATGCGTTTGTTTATTCTTTCCTTATTTAATTATCGATATCATATGGAAGGGTAATTATTAAACGGCCGTCGAACGGTAAGATAAATAGAATAACGTGAGGTTGTCACCCACCGACGTATTCATAACCCATACAGCAAGGTTGTGGAGGTTTTTCCTTTTTGAGATGTTGGAGATGGAAAATCGGAATATATCAGGGATTCAAGGCCGGTAACAATTAAATGTAGGAAGGAGGACAAGGAACCCCGATATCATTTTTTTTTCTTTTCACCAATAATAAGCATTTTGGGAACTATAATAAGAATTCTAATTTTCGGTGACAGTTATTGAATTTTGATGACAGAACCTATTTGATTATGATTATGTTCAGGAAAATTAGGACCTTTTATTTGGGCACCCACACACGTTGCGGAGCCGTATATTTTAGTCGTTTTTTTTTATTCATTAATAAGTGTTCACTAGTTCTATTCTCAACATATATTCGTTAATATTTTTTTTCTTTTACCTAAAGAATTCAGGGAACATGAGTGATAAAGCCTACGACTTAAAGGGGACCAAATGACCTAAAGCGAGCACAAGTCTTCTGACGACAGCTCGTTGGACCCAGAGATCGTTCGAGCAATTACAGCATTAGAAATAGCGCTCACTTTTTACGAACGACCTACGGGTGTCGAGTTGCAGTAAAGAAAAAATCTTTATATGGTGTTACCTGGCAACCACAGGGAGATTAAAACAAAGCATAATACCCAGTAACCCACCAATACCTATTCTGTGACCCTAACCTTGCGTGTTAATTTTCATGCGATAAAACAAAATTTGACCTTGATATTACTTGTCTAATTTAATTCTAATTTTTATTAATTTTTTAATTTCATTTGACAATTTATTCTTTAACTTTTTATTTTAATTATTTCTGACTGGAATCATTTTTTTTATTCAATTTATTCATTAACTCTTTTCTTTTCCGTAAATTGTCAGTTTTTCGGTCAAATATTTTGTTATTATGTTATTTTTATGTCAATTCGTGTAGATCTTGGTGCATTGTTGATATTTTAATTTACTTTTATGTTTTTCCATTTTATATTTTTAATTATGTGTTTTTTCGCATTTTGAGGTGGTTATTTGATGTTTATGGGTCCGATTTTAAATCTGCATGTTGTATTTACGTGCTATTTCCAATCGATTTAAACAAAACCTTGTACTAGCCCAACATATTTATAATACGAAAATTTAATTTTAATTATTTCTTTGATTAAGTTAAACAGACAAGTGCTTACTGGTGAAGTATAATACCAAATGTATGATGAAACTTGATTTTGTTTGACGAATATGGGACAACATATAACTCCAGAAATAATAAAACAATCATAATGAACAACGCTGGATGTATTAGGCTAACAACGAATAACGTAGAAAGCTGAAGGGTGAATAACAAAAATCACCAATGTCGAATAAGAGAAGTACATAAATCGCGAACTTAATGACAATAAGGAATGGTGAATTTTAAAAATTATAAGTATAGACCAGGGGTGGGCAAACTGATTAATGATATGATTGACTTTAATTTTTCTGATTATGCGTGATCGACTGCCAAAAATGGGTTAATTTAAAAAATATATAAAATTGAATTAACGTCTTTATTAATAATAATATAATAAATAGATACATTGTGTTTACTATTTTGTTGAATTTCGACATACTTTATTGATAAAACTTTTGTAATAATTTTTTGATGTAGATGTATGATATTCCATTTCATCTACGAGTCTTGTAAAATTAGGTTTGCAATCACTAATGCAAAATCGAATAGATGTTATTAAGTGGTCATCTGTCAGAGAACCACTAAATTGCGATTTGATGTTTTTCATTTGAGAAAACGCTGCTTTACATTGATAAGTGAAACCAAAAAATGCAAATATTCTCCTTATCAATTTCGCCTAAAGTAAATGAAATAAATTCAAAAATTGGTTGAAAATTATTGAGATTTGCAAGTATTTTCTCAAATTCTTGATTAAAGTTTTCCAGTTCAAAACAAACTATATCAATACTTCATTCACTAGCAAGTTAAATATGTTTTTCTAAACATGGAAAATTTTTAAAATATTGCCTTTTTAATTGTGAAGCAAAAAGTTTTAATTTTATTTAAAAGCATTTACCGAACTGACCAACTCAAAAATATTTTTTCCTTTTATATGTAATAGTAAATTAAGGGAGTTATAATGGCCCATAAAATCCGTAAAAACGCTTTTTTTACCCATATTGTATCTTTCAAATTTTCATGTTTTTCTCCCATCATGTCCAAAAAAGTAATAATTTAATGCAAAATATTTAGAAATATTTCCAAAAATCTTGCTTGTCCGAGTCACCTAACATGACAAAAAAATAAGTAAATATTCATACTCTGAGTCATTGTCTTCAAAAAGACTATGTGTAATAGTATACAAATAAAAGTATTTTTGCTCTCATTAGCGGCATGATCTAAATACAATTTAGCACCGATAAAATTCCCTACAGACATAAAACTTTGAGCCAATGTTAGATCTGCAAAATAATAAGGATAGTGATCTTCCCTGTAAGTTTAAAATTGGTGTTCAATTTTGCATGGCGAAACGAATTATGAAATTTCTGTTGTTTATTTGAAACTGATGCAGAAATTGAATAAGCGGGTAATATATATCCCCAGTAAGATTACTAGAACATCATGATATTTGATCGGACGATTCAATATTTCCAAAATCGTGTCTTTTAATATAATATTTATATATATTTCGATTAGTCTGTTGAGCAGTTTACCACAAGGTATATTGAGGGAATTAGTCAAGTCAGTTGTACTATAGATACATGTTTAATTTTAAATTAATGTTTCATTGTCTGCTAAATGTTTAGTACATACTTTAATTTAAATTTTTTAAAATTAAACTCGTAAATTATTTTAAATGCTCGCTATCGGCCTGTCGATCACGATTGACGGCGGTTTGCACACCTCTGGTATAGACAATAAAAATTTAAATAATAAGAAATAAATGCTTAGTAAGAACTCGGAGACGAAATATTCTTGAAACAAAATTTTAATTTTAATTATTTCTTTGATTATGCTAAACAGACAAGTGCTTACTGTTGAAATATTATACCAGATGTATGATGTTTTAATCTAAAGTCGGATATCACTTTCTTTTTATGTCATTGTCTATGATTATCTGTTTTGTGATTCTTTTTTAATCCATCCTCTTTTCTAGCTATAATTTAATATCGCTTACAAAAACTTGTGCTTTATTCCTTATATCTGATAAAGTGTTTGGCAAAAACTAAAATTTTAAATTTTGTTCATATGGCACGACATCGGATAACATTTCGTACCGGGAAACTTTAAAATACGAAAAATGACGATATACTACCAGTTAGACGATAAAAAAATAAAAACTAATAGAAATATTGAAAAAAGATATAAAAATAAATAAAAACATTATGTTGGGCCAGAACACACACGCACTTGAAATTTTTTTTAAATGCATCAGTAATATAACACGAAAACCCAGCACCAAGATGACTTAAAACATACAACATCAACTAAACACCCTAAAATTTGAAAGAACATAAACACATAAAATCAAGAAACGCAAAAGTAAAATAAAATTAATGTTGGGCCAGAACACAGATGGCCTTGTAAAGGTTTAAATGAATCGGTAACACACATGCAAACATAACATGCAGATTTAAATTCAAACCTATTAAAAAACCAATTAACCCTATCAAAATACGAGGAAGAAAACAATTAAATATAAAATTACAAACACAAAAATAAATTAAAATAATAACAAAGCGCAGCAAGATCCGCCAAAATAAAGATAAACATAACACGAAAACCCAACGATTTTGACCGAAAATTTGACAATTTATTAAAAAATGCGAGATTTCATGAAAATGAAATAAAAATCAAATAATTTGAATTAGAAATAATTCAATTAAAAATCTAAAGAAAAAATTGTCAAATAAAATCTCAAAATAATAAAATTAAAGATTAGAATATACCAGAAAATTCCAAGGTCAAATTTTGTTTTACTAAATCAAAAAGAACACGCAAGGTTAGGTTCGTACTAATAGGTATATATACCGATTCATTTTTACACAATTTAAAGCGTTAAATCAGTTTTTTTCAAACTTGAAATCATTTTTCAACGTTATTTTCACGATGTAAGTGAGAGTTTTTATTTAAACAACTCTCTCCACGTCGCATCCTCGCAACCTCAATTGAGCTATGCTTGGGTGTCGGCGTGGGGAGAGCGGTATATTTATGATATTTTGTTTATGTTGAATGCAGTGGTAAATTATATTTTTATTTTTAATAAATATTTAAATAATATCAAACTTTGTTTTATATTGTCGAAATTTTTCCGGCCCACAGCCAAAGACACACTAAAAGTTATTAAAATCTAATATACTATTCGAATTCGTGTAAGTGCGTGGAATATCGCCAATGAAAACTCCGGCGTGTGGAACGCAATGGTCGGAACGTCAATATTATTCCGTATAGGGTAAGATAGGGATAAGGAAGTGGTCTTTTGACTATTTCCTCGTCTCTCAATTTCTGTAAACTCGACTTAAAATAATATTCACACACGGTTCAAAATCACTACACGAGTAGTCCAGTGGGCACTCATTAATTATAATATAAACACAAGTGCGCCTAGGATCAAACAGGGGAAGGTGACTGGGGGATCAATGTAAATCGTTGCTATGATAAAAACTTTATTAAAGCCTCCAACACTTGTTAATTAAATTCGCCTAATGGCATTAATTTCGGATACTACTCCACCAAAATAACGATCATAAAAGTAACTAGAGGCGATAGGACCAAACATGATAAGATCTCGTAAAAGATTTTGTAACGAAAACTCAGAAAGAAGTTAGATTAAAATATAAAGATTGCAACAAGGCCCATAAGAAAACTAACCCGTACCCCATCCAGATAGATCTTAGCTTTATGAAAAACTCCCAAAGTTATTGAAAGGTTATTAAATCAAAAGAAGTTTACGACGCCTCATAACTAAACTCAATTACTCCGATTTTACCTCAAGAGTATATAAAACTTTAACGCCATGGAAAATTGACTAGGTAAAATTCACCCAACTTAACCATCACTTAAGGAAAACTTGAGGACGTAGATTAAAAAACCCATAGATGTAATCTACATTCAAGTTTACCCAAACGTGTATCTAATGTAAAATCCCTAGATCAAGGCGAGAAATACCGCTCCGTTTGATTAGGAAAACTGGTAAATACTCCCCTAGAACGTAATCCCACAATATAAATCAGTTAACAAAAATAATATTCAAGTTTTATTTACGAAATTTTGCATAATTACCAGTTAACCGAATAAAAAATAATGAAAATTAACAAACATACTATGACCAACGATTAAAATCAATAACAACAAATCCAAGAGAGAACAAAATACCAAAATAATATAATTTAGATTCAACCCAGATTATGCATGAATAGAATTGATACGACTGTTCCCACTAAAATCCGTAAAGTTCCAAGAGGCTAACGACTGATTAACTTTTAAACTTCCCGAGGTAACTTATACATTCATTATCATGTTAAAAATAGTCTAAAAGAACATTAAGATCAACAAAATCTTACTATATTATAAAGGAACAAATAGTTCAATCCGCATTCATGATAGCCACCCACATTTCATTACTCAAACCCAAGAGCAAGTCAGAATTTTATTTAAATAAATAAATTAATATAAATTTCCAATCGACGATAAAATCTGATGTTTCGATTAGATCAACGGGATAACTAGCAGGGAAATAAACCGACTTCTGTTGCGCTCGCGTTGCAAGGGGATCTCTATTAGATTCTTTCATAAAATCATTTAGGAATAAACCACACAGGGATCAAAATCCTGAAACAATAATAAAATTCCAAACCCACAAAAATCCAGCCTAAATAATACTTACTACTCCCTGAGCTTCACTAGTATGATTTGCCCCTGAGTAAGGAAAAATTATTGAGATGAAATAATCGCAAAAAAATTTCAACTTACCACCATGGAAATCTGAAATAGCTAGCCAAATAGTACCACGATAGAAAGTGTGATCATTGTATAGATATCGTCAAGGTTAGTTAATAGCTGTCGAATGCCCCGACGAGAAATCGGAGTGCCAGGATCCCACAAATAATTCGTAGAGCGAAAATCACCCTTCACAATACACACTCGGATAAAAGTTGACCTTTAGAAGTATTGATTGTACAGATGATTTCTCACCGCATAGAATTGCTAACGAAGGTCGCCAGGCAAGAAAATATATACACACAACTTTGAAATATTATGCACGCAAACATGATCATAAAATTCCACATATCGATAGATGACGTAACTCGTGCAGCACACTCTCCCACGATGATAACCAATTCCATCAAGCATTGCTAGTAATCGCACACCCTCTCCTTTCATCGATCTACACACCCGACTATATAAGCAGTATGATTAGAGCGGGACTGTCAGAATAGAGATTCAAAACCAAATTGAAATGCATCGCGAATTAAACCTAGTAACCGAGGACACAGCAGCCAGGATTCCGGACAACAACTTGGTTCTGAGTCCAAGGACTCAACCATTAGGTAAATGGTTTTTTGCTTTTATCATCAATTTTATACTAACCTGTACGAGTCCTAGAAAGAATTCTCGCCACACCAATCCCAATAATGTCTTCTGAAATAGGAATATCAATGACCATGACGAATCAGAAGATATAAAATTTGATGCCGGAATGACCAGTATTTGCCTTAATTATTGTTATCGCACAAAACTCCAACACGTAGAATTCACGCACGTGGGAACCCATTCGAAAATATACTATGCCGAACCCATTCTCAACCACCATAGTCGATAATTCTCGAATTATGACGGGATATTTTGATGGCTCGATCAGTAAGACCTAGGGAAATAATCCGAATAGTAGAACGCTTCAAGACAAATTTTTGTAGATATTTATTGGGACGCCGAAATCCAAACTTTTTCAACGAGGGAGCACTCCATTGTGTCGATATATGTTTTCCCAGATTCCAGGTTATCACTACCTTATTAACTAAAACAGGTTAAAGTGACTAAAACTCATCAACGAGAATAAGATGAAACAATCCGATTTATTATTATGATTTTTTTTTGAAAAATAAAAACATTTTTTTTATTTTGTGTCCACTAATTATGCGATAACCATAAAATACACTAGCCCTATACTGTAAATAATCCTAAATATCTGTGCTGGATCTGTATATATAATCACTTCTTGTAGATAAAATTACCAAAAATTTGCGAATATATTTTAATTGAAAAATCTGTTAACTGCATCAAATTACTATAAATAGTCCGAATTCTATTTATCTACAGGGTACTTAAGAGTAAATCAGCACGACAAAGTACGCCAATGTATTGCAATAAGACCACATAGCACCACGATTAGTGAACATCACAATTTTGTTGTAATCATTGGATCGGACATCCTGGAGACAACCAAATTTTTATTAAATTCGAGTTTATTATATCGAGTTAGAAATTTTTTTTAAGAAAACATTGTTCTTTACAAAAATATTCTAACCTAATTAAAACAATTTTCGCGAACAACAACGCGTATGAGAAATATTTAGAGGACAACACTGGAAATAAATTGAGGAGATCAGTTTTCTGATTGTAATTAGCTGCTTAGGGCTGGTAAGTGCAATAAGAAAAAATTAATAATATAATTAACGGAAGATTTGAATTCTATTGAACTTTAGTAACTACAGATTATTGCTTATGATTTGATTAAACAACAATTTACAGTATCTAATACAAAAGGTATTATAATTATTAACTGAGAAAATTGAAATGTATTAAACGGTCCTAAACAACTAATCATTCAGTTCTGGTTTGGTTTCAATCAGATTAATTCATATTTATATCTTTAATTCCGTTAGGTACTTTAAATTAGTGTATAATTAGAAGAATCCGGAAATGAACTATGATACAAACAGGGTGTTATAAATTAATTAATGTAATCAAATCCTGTTTGGGAGAATCGAGGCCCATTATCCGTGTCTCCACGCAGGTTGCCGATCAATGGCGACAAGCCTGGCGGAACAAGTACAGCACTGTGCCCCAACCGAGAGAGCCCCGATGGAATGCCTTACAACCATTAGAAGATAATGAGAGACCGTTTGTGTCGGGCAATCGAAAAAGTGGTCAGAGTCCGGCCCAGGAAATACACGTTCAGGCCCGGTTTCTCCTCTCTCGACTCGAGGATCATCAGCGCCAAGTCAATCTCCAAATAGCCAGGGCCAGGCTATACCTTTCAAATGTGGAAGAGGACATAGCGGCTGGCAGAATTGCGGATACCGATGGATACACACCGCCGCACAGCCCCATTCGTGATCATGCTAATGGGCGAATGGAAACTAATGTCGGCGTTCCCCCAATGATCCGTGCCAGCCGTACCCGGAACACAAAACGACCGGTTTTTGTGTATCGTGAGTGCTTTCACGCTCAGCCGGCCCCTGACGAATGTGATGACCACGGATTTACAAGAACATTAACGAAATTAGATTTAAAGTTATATAAATAATTAGTTACTTTCCACGAGTTTTTTTTGTTTGTTTGTTTGGTTAACCCTATAAATATTTGTATAATTAATTAAATAACTCAAGATTAGTGGACCAAAATTTGTCGCATTAATTACAGAGATGGAACCCCTAAAGATTCTACAGAAGGAATTGGAGCACGCGAGGACAATCAACAAAAACTTTTATGAACAAATTATCCAGTTGTCCAGAGAAGTTCAGCAGACAAAAGCCACATGGGTGGAACCAAAGAAAGCCAAGCTGATTTATCAAAGGCTCACGGCAGCACAAAAGGTCTGGATGGAAGAAAGGCAATTGAACCAAATCCTGAGGACCCAGATAAAGGGGTTAGAAGTGGCACTGTCAGCCTGCCAAGAGGGAGCGGCAGTGACATATCCCCTCGTCTTTGCCCCTGCCCAACTGGCCTACCGAGAGACGGCAACGACTCCAAAAACTACACCAACGACAAGCGGCTATCAACCCGTACGTAAAGAGCGAGCCAAGCGCCGAGCCGCTCGAATATTAAATAACACGCAGCCGACTCATTAAAATGTATTGCTTCTTTCACAAATTATGTAGTTGCACGTATCAAATGCGTTGTTTTCTTTTTAAAATATATATTTGTCGTTATTTAGACGTTATTTAAAGAATTTGATGGACTTGAAGGATAAAATTTACGACATAAGGGGACCCGATAATCAAAAGCGAGCACAAGTCTTCTATCGACAGCTCGTTGAAACCAGAGATCGTTCGGTCAATTACAGCATAAGTAATAGCGCTCACTTTTTGCGGACGATCCACCCACTCTAACACAGTTCCAACGTTGCTTAGCAACGGGTGCCGAGTGGTAAATGAAAGAATATTTATATGGAGTTACCTGGGTAACCACAACATAATTTAAACAAACATCAACACCCAATAACCCACCATTAATATAAAATGAATTAAGAACCACACGAAATTTATTTCGACATAACATGATAACAAAGAAATTTGACCAAAAATTCAGCCTATTTATAAAATGCTATTTAACGAAAATTATAAAAAAAAATAAAATGACAAAATATTTAAAAAATTCTAATTATTAGTTATAAAATAAATAAGCTGAATTAAATAAAATAAAATAATAATAAATAAAACTATATTAAAAATTTCTACGAGGTCGAATTGTATTTTATCGCAATAAAATGAACACACAATGTTAGGGTCAAATTAAATGTATATATACTGTTGTGTTTTTCACAATTTTCAGTCTTATTTTTCAGCCGAACTGCTTGGTGTGTGTAATCAAGCAAATCTTTTTTTAAGCAATCCGTGCATTCAAGCATTTAACACTAGTGTTGGGCCAGAACGTAAACGGCCTTGAAGAATGTTTTAATGGATCAGTAACACACACGCAAATATAACATGCAATTTAAATAAACCTATTAAACACCGATTAAACCATATAAAAAATGAGAAAAAAGGAAAATTAAATATAAATTAATAAACATAAAAATAAATTAAAATAATAACAAAACGCACAAGATTCGCACGACACAAACACAAACATAACAAGAAAACACAACAAATTCGACAAAATTGGAAAAATTAATAAAAGTTCATTAAAGTGAAAATTAAATCGGAAAATTTGAATTAGTAATAATTCAATAAAAATTCTAAATAAAAAATTATAAAAATAAATCAAGAAATAATAAAATTAAAGAATAGAATTTACTAGAAAATAACAAGGTCGAATTTTGTTTTACTGCATCAAATTTCACACGCGAGAAAAATAGGTATAAATACTGATCCATTTTCACATTTAACTTAACCATTTTTAGAACCATTTTTTGAAAATTGTTTTAACCGTTTTTGAAAATCGTTTTAAGCCATTTTTCAAGCCATTTTGAAAATCTTAACCGTTTTTGAAACTATTTTCGAATTTCAATTATTTTTAGGTGAGAAATATTTATGTTGGAACCCTCTTTCCACGTCACGTCCATTGCATCTCGGTAGAGCTCTGCTTGGCGTCGACGTGGGGAGAGAGGTATTTTGTTTATTTTGATGCAATATTATGCTATTTGTTATTTTGGTCCATGGATGGTAATTTATGTTTAATTGTTATATAATTAATAAATATTATTGATAATAATAATCTGTTTTATATACTTAATAGTTAAATAATTTTTGTCGAAATTTTTCCGGCCCACAGCCAACACATAACGCAAGAAAGCAAAATCTACATAGTACAGATGCATGTAAGTGCGTGGAAAATCGCCAATGATATGTACCCGTGAAGACTCAGCGTGCGCAACGCAGCGGTCGTAACGTCAATATTTATCCCTATAGCTGAAGCGAGAAATAAGGAAGGAGTCTCTGGTTACTTCCTCGTTTCTCAGTTCTGTAAAATCGACCTAAAATCATACTACATACGGCTTAAAATCATCACACCGAGTAGTCCAGTGGGCACTCAGTAAAAATAATATAAACACAATGTGCGCCTAAGATCTATTAAAGGGAAGGGTACTGGAATAAAATAAGATAAAATCGTTGATATACCACGACGAATTAAGATTGTTAAATAAATTAGTTAAAATCATTGATGTAATTAAATTGCTTTTATCTTTTCCTAAATTTGTAGAAAGTATCAAATAAATAATTCAATGATTCAAATAAATTAAAATATGAATTAAAATAACTGTTTACTATAGATAAAGTAACAATTAAAGTATTTTATGACTTAAAGTTAGAGTAGTTATTGCGTAATCCATTCATCAAGCTAGTATAATTTGTTAACAGTAAAGTGGTTAAATTATTAAAATTTTTGATAAAAAGTAAAGTGACGACAAATAACTCCTTGATCAAATTAGTACAATTTCGTTTAATTAAATTGAAGTAATGATTGAATAAATGTAATTAGATTAGATTAATTCATTGATTAACGTTCGAGTGACTAGTAAGTAAAAGTAATTCATGGTTTAAAGGATCATAATCTGTTGATTAGCAGCAGAGTAATAGCAAATAACCTCATTAGTTAAATTATTATAATCCATTAAAATAAGAGTAAGGAATGATGTATTGATAAAAGTAATTACTAAATGAAGTTATCAATTTCAAATAACGAAACGTGTATATAATTCACAGACTTAAACGCACAGGAAACTGATTCGTAGATTGGGAATAAGGGGTTAAAAATGAAGAAATTTAATTAACTGATTAAAGCTAAGGACATAAAGGGAAAGTAATCATAAATAAGCCAACACTTCGCTAGGATAGACAAGTAATAAAATCATCGATATAGGTTTAAAATCGTGGTCAAAAAATTGATAAAAGAAAAATAAAATTAAAGTTACCCTGAAGTCGTTGATTAATTTTACCAAAAAAAAATGAAATAAAATTGACTAGATAAATTTACTTCAGCAATAACATTGAATTAAAAAATCGGTTAAAATTGAAAATGAGATGAAACCCAAACAGTGACTTAATATAAAACGATCATAAACTTTAAGCTCAATTAAAGTAACAACCAAAAATTTATTTCAAACAGAAAGATCTAATCATGAAATTTCATTAATGACAACATACAGAAAAGCTTACCGCCGACCCCAACATTCGATCATAATCATAAAATAAGTTCCAATATTCCCGACGAAACGATGAGCGAAAAATTCCAAATAATCCGGATAATAAAGCTTCAGATGCACGAGATGACATCACAGTGTCGAGGAAAAATTCCCCGAAGTCTACAGTAAATTACTAGTATTTTTCCCTCAAACGTAACAATAAGAGCATTCAAATGAGAGATAACATAAAAATTCCGAAATAGATTGATTAAATTGAAGCGGATATGCCAAATCGTAACTCCCTACAATTAACGACGACATAATTAAAATAAACAGGATATCGCCTACTAAGATGAGATTTTCGACGTTGACCAAATCACCGGATATCCTGCCGATCACCGACGACAATATTGAAACATAACTATCCATTCAACGGAAACGCACCGTTGCAATGGCAAACCATCGCCGATTTTTCTTAAGAGAGTTTATCGACATTATTTAAATTCGCGAATTCGAAACCTCACGTTATACTCGACCTACAACATCACAATAAATAAGGACCCCGCGTAAATCAACCCGATAACAATGCCCTAATACATTAAGCCAAATTGACAGGTCATTTAAATTTCTTATTGTTCCTCAATTGATTGCGCACAATATAAATTTGATACTTGAGCCATGATAGGTCTTGCCGATCCACGACAAAAACGTTAACCTAGGATATCACGTGAATTCCAGTGTGCTGACTGATACAGGAAGAACCTTCAACGCCACTCGACACCGCACTTAGCCCACTACTTTATTTGTAAGTTCTACTTGATCGTATGTGTGGGAATACTTTTGCCATGTGTATGAATGAATGACCAAGGATGAATCTATGAATAATATGTTGATTTGAAAATATATATTTCTAACAAATGAGTCTTCAATGTCGAAATTTTTCTGGCCCACAGCCACACAACATACAAGTTATTATAATCATACATAACTAGTCACGCTGTGTAAGTGCGGTTTCTCCGCCTATAGCGTGTGCCCGTGAGAGTTCCGTCGTGCGCAACGATGACCTCGAACGTAAATATTATATTCGTTTATAGGGGCGGTGGGAAGATCGAGAACTAGTCTTTTGGCTGGCTCTCTTTCATCCACTTCCCGAAAATTCAACCAAAAACTAACTTTACAGATCGGCTAAAATGATCACACCGAGTAGTCCAGTGGGCACTCGTAAAATCTAATATGAACACAAATTCCTTAGGATCAAATTGAGAGGTTTGGGAGATGGAAACTCGATATCGATGTATCGAAAAGTAACTAAGTATTTTAAAACTGATAAAAGTAACTAAATATCCTAGGTATGATGAAAAGTAATTGAACATTTTAATGTAACAAAAATAAAACTAACGAAAACAATTAGATATATTAAAGTTAATGAAAGTAAGTAAATATGTCAATGCTGACGAAATAAGTAAATGTATCAAATAGGACGAAAGTAATGAAATCCGGACAAAAATAACTAGATGTGAGGAACGGTAGTTAAAATGTAAATAAATCAATTAAATGTAATAGCTACGAGTAACTATAATTAAATCGAACATAACTGGATGTGATCAAATGAAAATTAGATGTGATTAAATATAATATAATTAGGTGAAATTAAAAACACTTAGAGTAAACGTAACTAAACGAAACTATACGTATCTAATAATTTAACTAAACGTAATCAAAAGTAACTCAATATAACGACCAACGATTAACTATAATGATCAGCCACTAAAGTTTACCGACAAATAATAAATATAAATAAAAGTGACGGAACATAATGAAAATGAATAAATATAACGGTTTGATGTAACTAGACCTAGTGAAAGTTAGCTAAATACAACAAAAAGTAGATAAAAGTATCGAAGGTAACTAAGATGATCAAAGGCGACAAATCGTAGCGACGCAACGATATTCAGACAATTAAACTCGGAGATAACGCATGGTAGTTGACTGAAGGACAATTCTAAGTTCGATAATCAACCCAACCCTTGAATGAGTAAGGAATGGTTGCCGTTAAATTATGTTTCAAGAAAATTATTAAGATGAATCCAAAACTCATTTAAATGAATATTAATACGAGAATATCTTTAAATAAAATTGATAAAACCATAACAGCAAACAACAAATCAGTATGATATTCGTATGGAAATAAAGTAATTTGCATACAACCAGATATAATGGAGTCGAGATGTCCTTGTTCGCAGAGATAACCGATTTGTAAGACAAAATTGACGCGAGAAATAGGCGGTTGAACCTTTAATTGAAAGAGCACGCATCTCTCTTCGAGCATCAGCCAACGAGGATGAATGAAATAGTTATTCAATCATAATTCATGAGAAGTTAACAGTGAATGAGATGGGACAGCGAGAGCGGTCCTCTTGACGGAAATTACATAGAACAAAATATATATCACGATTGAGAACCCGACCATGGAAGATACATTAATTACAGAGACGCACGAATGAGATCCATGAATGCATTCGATAAACCTCGACAAGGCAGGCGTGATGGTAATCGCCAATCCGTCCAATATAGATACCCAATAGTAAATTCGACGTTGCCTTGAAATCCATTAGAACTTGGAGCAGCACGAGTGTCCAGAATAGTGTACCTTCAAACCCTGACCGATAGCAGAGCGAATCATTGCTGAATATAGAAATGGCAAAGGATTCCAGTTGCGAGCTCACCAATATATTGGGACAATTGTAATCTGTTCGAGCGGATACCCTGAAAGTTACTATGGGTTCGGAACGAATGCGTGAAATCCACCGATACCAGAGAAGATAGAAGATCCAATTTATTTTGACAAATACCCAACTAGAGAAATATCACGAGTCACTATTAGAACGAAGAAAATCGTATATATTTACCCGACACATTTATAACCAGATCGCCCAACCATCCAGAAAATCGACCAAAAAATAATGCAATAAAATAGGTAATAAAATAGCTCTGCCAATTAACCGCGAGTCAGATCATTAAAAATATAATATAACGCCCAGAAAATAGATTAGATAACGGTTTCTTCGCCCAACCGTAAAGAATAACCAATTAAATAAGGAAATTAGTGCTTTAAAATAGAAAGAGATTATTGTCAGATTAATAAACAAAAATAAAATAATACAAAACAGATTACATTCATTTTCGTAACAAATATATAAAAACTAATTTCACCAAATTCTGATAATGATTAACCATGAATAATGAAGGGGGGTTTTGTTTGGTCAAGCGAATACAAGTCAACACCTGTAGATATAAATAAGCAGTTCAAAAACCAAAATATTCATAACTATCAAGCATGTCTAATCCACGTCACCCATATGCCGACAACAGACGCGATCCAAAGAGACGACTAGGAGACCGTACACCAAATCGATTATCGCCCAATGACGCAGCTATGAAAGATCCCACTGAACTTTCACGAGGTATTTTTTTTGTTGTAATTGTTAATCTGCTAGGTAAATGCAAATAAATAAATCTCAATAAATGAATTTTCGAATTTATTCTAATGGTGGGTTACAGGGTTTCCAATCTTGCTTATCCTCCTGGCGACCCTAGTAACGCCATACAAAATGATACTGATCGCCACTTGGCACCCGTTGCTAGGCAACGTTGGTAATGTGTTCAAGTGGTGGATTGCCCGCAAAAATTGAGTACCATTGGCTAGTACTGTAGTTGCTCGGACAACCCTCGGGTTCACGAGCTGTCGATAGAAGACCTGTGCTCGCTTTGCTCTGTCCCTCATACTATTCAGGATTAGGTTCTTATTCGACTGTGGAACGAATTGGCGATGTTGGCATACGGTTATATTAAAATAACAATTCAACTAAATTTAAAACTATTCTATTCGATCTAAACACATTATCATTTATTGCTTGATGTTTTGGAGTTGTGTTGCACGACGTCGGGCACGTTCCTTACGTCCCGGTCGACGGTTGTTGGTTGTAGTGATGGATTGTTCTGCTGGCTTGGTGGTTGTCTGTGGCAGTTGGGTTGGGGCGAAGATGAGCGGGTAAGTTACCGCTTCACCTTCTCGGCATACCGCCAGGGCGACTTCGAGTCCCCGAATCTGCGTGCGCAGACTCTGGTTGAGTTGCCGTTTTTCTTCCCAGCCTTTCTGGGCTGCTGTGAGTCGATGGTAGATCGTTTTCGTCTTTGCGGGATCCGTCCATGTCGCTTTCATATGTTGCATTTCTCGCGTTAATTGGATAATCTGGGCGAGTAGTTCCGTGTTTGCTTGTCTCGCGCGGTCCAGTTCCGTTTGCAAGATTCGTAAGGAAGACATCGCTACAATTAAACAGATCGTTTTATTTATTATTGCTCAAGTTAAAAAAAAATCATTTATTTCATTTAAACAAAATTGCAAATAATTCCAATTATACAAAAAGAACACACAAATTGCTGAGATTTTAAATCATCCACTACATAGATTGTCATTATTAAGTCATTCCTCCAGACAGTATCGCTTCAGGCTTCGTCTGAGAGCCTCCACTGTGTAGGGTCTTCGGGTATCCCGGACTGGGCGAGGTGGATAGGCGATGGCGATCCGCCCGGCGAGGATGTCTTCCACCACGTTTGCAAGGTACATCCTCGCCTTAACCACCTGCAAATCTACCTGCTCCTGCACCCTTTCCCACTGGGCGAGGAGGTTCTGTGCATTTGTGTAGGTTTCTGCCGCTGGGTATTGTCTTTCTGGGATATCACAGGGCTCCTTCTCTACGTCTAATATTCTCCAAGCAGTCGGATACTGCCATGATTGAGGTATCGGATCTACTGACATCGTGGTCGATGGAGTTAATGACTGACTCTGCTTTCCTACACTTCGTCTGATGTTTTGTTCGTGTGGCATGCCTAAAACGCTTTATTAATATCTCTGTTAACTTTATCAGGTTAAATTGTTAAACAAATAGGGCTTATGTCACTGTTGAGTGTGTCATCTGATTTAATCTTATGGAGTTCTGGTGGCTTTCTATCTGATTTAACTGCTTTCGAAACGGGCGAACTATGTTGGTGAGATTATATTTACTACATTTACATGTGGTGAGTCTGTTGATCAACTCATTCTATTCAATTAAGCAAGATGATGTCAAGAAATTGTCGAATTGATTTTAAGGATAGCGGCTATATCGGTGGGGTAGCGTCGAATGTAAGTAGGGCTTCTAAAGGTTTGGAACTTGCATTCTATTTTATTTTGTTCATTTATTTAACTTTCATTTTTAGGTTTCCCAATATAAAGTTTGTCATTAAGCCTAGCAACTTTTATCGTCACATCCCATGATATAAATTTGTGGATTTTCTAAATCCAATATCGACGTCAATTTTGTTTACCGGATGTTATAACCAAATGATCGTCGGAAGGCGAGAGCGGGTATCGATCCACTGAAACGTCGACGTATGTGTGGCGTAGCTTCCGGCGGATATCGTGATTTGAACGGTTGAAAGGAAGTCAGATTATATAGTTGCATCCGGTGATTTACAATATTTCATTTTAGAATTATCGATTGGCGAATTCGTCGAAAATCTATTCGGGTAAGTTATTCTGCAAATTGATTTGAATATCTTATCGCCATTTTTTAAGGGAATCATTACATTTCGTGCGAAACCTTGATGAACTTATTGCTAGTGGAGTATTTCCTCTTTATGGATTTTTATGCGTTCGACATTTTCGTGAGTTAACGATTTGTATGTTTTTAAATAAAAGTTTTTTCTCATTTTTAAAACGCTGATTTTTATAATGATGTTAATTTAATTTCAACGGTAATTCATGTATGCTGTTTTCTGTCTCTGAACTGGTTTCATTTTTAGAAAACCTTGTCACAAACTTATAAATCATTTCAGTTAGGTTTAGGGATGATTGTAATAACTTAGTTCGGTTTCGTTACTCAGTTTTTCGCCTACCTTTTATTTCACTAATTGATTCAACCTTTACTTCAACCCTATAAAACTATATTGATATCATTGCTTCAACCTTTATTTTAATTCCGTGAACCTACCTTAATACTAACATCATTGCTAATTTATTCTACCTTGATTTTAATTCTACGAAACTATTTTAACATTAACATCATACTAGTAACTTCATGAATCTAGTTTGATCTTTACTAAGGGAACCATTTGCTTTTATTCGAATCGTTTAATTTTAATCACGGAATGACTTGGTTGTTCGGCATCGCCCTTTAATTCCATTAATGTATTTTTATTAACCGGGGAACTATTTAACCAATAAACTAATATATGGAAACTCTGATTCTAATCTATAACTACGTTAGCTTTAATTGTTTCAATCATTTAACCATAAAGTGTGTATATTTACGCAAAATTCCTCTAATTCTTTCCAAAAGTGAAACAAATTCAGTTTAATTCAGAAGCTATTTGTCTTTAATTATTAATCAATCATTTAATCTAATCGAGTTAATAAATTATTTATTGAATAATTTTCCCATTTAATTTAGTATACCAATGATTAGTTTATTACACGTTATTAGTTATATCAACGATTTTAATTTGTTTTACCCCCGTACCCTTTCCCTTTAATAGACCTTAGGCGCATTTTGTGTTCATATTATATTTACTGAGTGCCCACTGGACTACTCGGTGTGATGATTTTAAGCCGTTTGTAGTATGATTTTAGGTCGATTTTACAGAATTGAGAAACGAGGAAGCAGCCAGAGACTTCTTCCTTATTTCTCGCTTCAGCTATAGGGATAAATATTGACGTTACGACCGCTGCGTTGCGCACGCTGAGTCTTCACGGGTACATATCATTGGCGATTTTCCACGCACTTACATGCATCTGTACTATGTAGATTTTACTATCTTGCGTGATGTGTCGGCTGTGGGCCGGAAAAATTTCGACATTTTTAATTTATAAAAGCATATAAAATAAATTATATATGTTAGTAATATTTATTAATAATAAAACAACATAGTTACCCATTTTGACCATTCCATAATTCATAAAAATAATCATAAAATAACATCAATACCACTCCCCCCACGCCGACGCCGAGCAGAGCTCCATTTGAGATGCAGGGAACGTGACGTGGAAAGAGGGTTCCACCATAAATGATTCTCACCTAAAAATTCTGTTTGAAATAGATTTGAAGTATTTAAACTAGTTCAAAAATAGTTGACAATTTTCAAAATGGTTTCAGTCAGTTTGAAAAAATGGTTAGTTTTCAAAAATGGTTAAGTTAAATGTGAAAATGGATCAGTATATATACCTAATTTTATGGTGTGTGAAATTTGATGCAGTAAAACAAAATTCGACCTTGTTCTTTTCTAGCAAATTCTATTATTTATTTTTATTATTTTTCGATTTATTTTTTATAATTTTTTATTTATAATTTTTATTGAAAAGAAGGCATTTTGATAGAAGGAAATAAGTTTGAATAAGCTTTGCACAGATCTTATTTCGCATTAATGGAGCATAGACTCGATCGTATTACAGAGATAATCTTATTTCGCATTAATGGAGCATAGACTCGACCGTATTACAGAGATAATCTCATTTCGTATTAATGGAGCATAGACTCGATCGTATTACAGAGATAATCTCATTTCGTATTAATGGAGCATAGACTCGATCGTATTACAGAGATAATCTCATTTCGTATTAATGGAGCATAGACTCGATCGTATTACAGAGATAATCTCATTTCGTATAATGAGATAGACTGACGTAACAAGATAATCTCATTTCGTATTAATGGAGCATAGACTCGATCGTATTACAGAGATAATCTCATTTCGTATTAATGGAGCATAGACTCGATCGTATTACAGAGATAATCTCATTTCGTATTAATGGAGCATAGACTCGATCGTATTACAGAGATAATCTCATTTTCGTATTAATGGAGCATAGACTCGATCGTATTACAGAGATAATCTCATTTCGTATTAATGGAGCATAGACTCGATCGTATTACAGAGATAATCTCATTTCGTATTAATGGAGCATAGACTCGACCGTATTACAGAGATAATCTTATTTCGCATTAATGGAGCATAGACTCGATCGTATTACAGAGATAATCTCATTTCGCATTAATGGAGCATAGACTCGATCGTATTACAGAGATAATCTTATTTCGCATTAATGGAGCATAGACTCGACCGTATTACAGAGATAATCTCATTTCGTATTAATGGAGCATAGACTCGATCGTATTACAGAGATAATCTCATTTCGTATTAATGGAGCATAGACTCGATCGTATTACAGAGATAATCTCATTTCGTATTAATGGAGCATAGACTCGATCGTATTACAGAGATAATCTCATTTCGTATTAATGGAGCATAGACTCGATCGCATTACAGAGATAATCTCATTTCGTATTAATGGAGCATAGACTCGATCGTATTACTGAAATAACCTCAATTCGCATTAACTGAGCATAGACTCGATCGTATTACTAAGCATAGTCTCAATTTGTATTAATGGAGCCTAAAGCACAATCGTATCACGGAGAGTAGGGAATGAGAAAACGAATGATAAGATAAAAGAAGAGATTAGACAAACCAGATGAAGTCAAAACAAAACTGAGATAGATAAAACGATAAAAGGCAAGGAGAAAAAAGGGGAAATAAAATTATATAGAGATAAATAGAAAAGAATGCGGAGCGTGATATGAATAAAAATAAAATAAATGGAAAATGGGAATCGGGATTTGAACTGAATAAAAAATTACGGGGAGTAAAATAGCGTGGAAAGCAACATTGCCGAATGATTTGTTAAATATAGATAATTCTTACGACCATGTAAATAATTAACAATTGTCGTAAAATAAAATCAAAAGAAATAAATAACACGTATTTGCGTTATAACAAAAATGCGATAAAACCTGGGGATATGAATTATTATAGCTGCGAGTAAAATTAAAATAATAAAATTGGAAGTGACTGACAATATAGGAATCTTGAGAAACGAGGATAAGTTAACATTGATAAAAAACAAATGAGTAAAGAAAGTTTTGAGGGAATAAATAATATTTTAAACGCAACTATAAACTAAATACTGTTGGGTGGAATTAAAATTAATAACGCAGGGAAAACGATCGGTAAAGTGCTATACTATGTAATCATTTTGATGTATGATTCATAAATGTATAATAAACAGTGAAGAGGCGATATTTTTCTATTCAGGTAAATCAATCAAACAGGTCAATAATTCAGCATCAACAGCAACCAATCCAACAACCCAGTATCGACCGCAAACAAGTCAATAATCCAGCATCAATTGTAACCAAGTCAACCAAGAAATAGAACAACAAGACAAGATTCGAAAACGACGATGAATAACGAGAACTCTGAGATATATTGTGATTACTGTCTAAGATCAGACCACAGATCTAGTGAATGTCATGGGCAACGTGAATGTTGGAATTGTGGAAAACTAGGGCATACCGCAACAAGATACAGAATACCTAAGAGATGTTTTCAATGTGAACAAGAAAATCACCTTGCAGCTACGTGTCCAACAAGAAGAAATCAGGAAGAAAATAACAACACAAAAACACCAGCAAGCAAATTAACCGAGAGGCAAAATGAGATAGACTTACCTACAAGAATGTGTAGCTATTTTACCAATAACAAGCTCCACGAAGAAAGGAATCAACAACCAGAAATAAATGTACTACAAAGTGTATCCACAAAATATCGGATAGAATGTATGTGAATAAAACATCAGCAAGACTGGAACACGTTACAGATTGAAGAAGCACTAGAAGCAGAAAAAAAAAGATATAGTGAGAAAAGAACATTTCAATCACGTATAGAAGAAGAACGTTGGAGAAGAAGAAAAGAGGAGTTGTTGAAAGATGATATTACGAAGTTAATGAACAATGATAGCCGAGCAAAAATGATTAACTAAATGTGGAGAAAATGAAGGAATGGGGCACTGAAAATCAATATGATGCGAGTAATTAAAAATAATGAACCAAGCGTGCAAAGAATTCCACAATTAAGAATTGAAAGTGAGATAATCGAAAGAATGGAAAACGTGAAGTAAAATCATGAGGATCAAAATGAACCAACAACGGAAATGATGTAAAGAGAAATATCAAAATAAGAAATCAATTCGGAAATATAATGTCACAAAAGAACTCTAAATTGCTAATAAAAGAGAAAAACGAAAAGAAAATGAACGTCAATGAAGAGAATACAAAAGGGATATATGAAACTACCGAAATCGAAAAAATAAAAGGAACCAAGAAGAAAAGGAGAAATGAAACCGAATTCAAACCAGCATACAAAACTTATGATAACGCGGTGAAATACTGTAATAAATGCCGACGACAAGTTCACAATGAATGCAAATGTTATAGATATGAAATAAGTCGAAATGATCAAAGAAATGGATGCATGAAAAATTAGCGGTATTGTGCAAAGTTATGTTACGAATGTAGCAAAGAAGAAAGTTTAGCGAACAGCTGCCCAAATACCAAAGATAAATTGAGAAATCTGCTACAAAGACATAATAGATAACAGAACAATCAAATGTATGTAAAGAAAAGAATTTGTCAGTCTAAAATAGAGAAGTATCAATCAACTATAATAAGAAGACAACAATTTACAAATAGAGAAAGGCAAAAGAATGGACCGAACAGCCGGAAATTAACCCATACGCAATATCAAGAAGGAAAGTTATAGGACAAATCAGAATAATAAGGGAATTGATTGTAAAAGTAACTAATCAGATTGAAAAAATTATAATGTGGAAGCAAGTAGCAGAAAACAAATCAAGAGAGAGTGAAACACTAATGTCAACAGTAGTCAGACTGAAGGAAGAGGTAATGTTATCAGAATTAAAAATAAAAGATATGAAGGATGAACACAAAACTGTGAAATATTGATTGGATGTACAAAAGTGGTAAAGATGAAGAAGATTAAAAGAGATATGGCGAATAAAATGGAGATAAACAGTGAAGTGTAGACTAAAAGGTTCAAAAAGAAATGTATATACGTTAAAGTAGTATCAAAGTCTATGAAGAAATCTATGTATAAGTAAATAAAATAGAAGTAACAAAACTAAAATTAGATGTAGATGTAGTTTTAAGGTAGACATAACCGAGTATCGGTATATATGTAGTTCTTAAAAAAAAATGGAAAAAAAGTGAAAAGTGAAAAAGCAATCCTAACCGAAGATAGAATTTTGATAGCATGAAAAAATTGATTAGAAAAATCAATGTCGAGGACGACATTTTTGCGAAGACCGAGGAAGATACGCCTATTGATGAAGACAATGACAATCAACAATAAAACAACAACGAGAAAAGAAACAACGAAAAGAAAGGAAATGGCAAGGAAAAGAAAGCTAACGGGGGTAACAACAATAAAAACAACAGAAACAACAAAAACAAAAACAAAAAGACGAAATATGGAAAACGCACTATATGCCTACCTGAAGTAGAAATAAATTGGAAAAATAATATCATGACGTTATCAATGATACTAATAACTTAGAGATTAACCATATCCAAGCAACGGTTAAGAGAAAGAGAAAGTATAAGAACGAATTATATGCAAAATGTCAACATCAACGGTCAGACGATAAATCAAATATGTATAGCAAGAATTGAACGAGACGAAAGAAGAAACAAAATATGTCAAGAGTTAATATTAGAACAAGAAAATCAAAAACAAAGACATGGACTAAAATCGTTAATGAATTACTGGATGACAAAGAAAACGCGAGGAAACCTATAGATAGAGAAAAATAGAAAAACCAATAGAAGTAACAAAAGGAACAACAATAACTCAATATGTGATGAAAGGAGAAAAACAATCAAAAGCAATCGATAACGAAAGGCAAATGGGAAACCGTATCAATAAAAACTGAGGAACTCAAAAACGAAAGCAAAGAAATTGGCTAAAATTAGGAAAATTCGGCTGAGAGTCAAAATTGCGAGAACGAATACTAAAAGCTAAAATGGAAATATTTTAACGCGAAAATATACTGTGCAAACAGAAGCGGTGGAATGAGGTGGTTCAACAAGTCAGAACCCCTACTAAATTACAATCAGTATAATTAATGGGTATATGAGTGTATATATTGTATAAAAATATGTATATAAGTATTATAAAAGCGGTATGTATAATATAACACCCTACAAATTTTTTTTTAACGTTTAAAATTAGATGAGAAAGAGAATGGTGAGTATAAAAATAAAGGAAAATGAATCAAAACTATCAAGGAGGCGTAAATGGAGAAGCGGTCACTGAGATGTGGAAACAGCAGAGAATTACGTTAACAATTACAGGAAACCTACTACAAGAACAATGTCAGACAGTCAGATGATTTTGAGAGAAGTGTTAAATACGAATTATTATCATATGTTGAACATTGAAGAACAACAGAGAAGAATTACTAAAATGGAAAGATAAATTGAAAAGCTAAAAACGCAGAATCATAGGCAAAGAAACGAAATACAAAAGTTAATACAGCCTGTGGAAGTAGAAGAACATGAAAAATGGACTTAATGGTTATCGAATCAAGAGAAAGATATACAAGAGCCGGACTCATCAAGTAGCATAGAATAGAGTAGTGGCGAAACATGTATAGATACGAAAAAGCTAAATGTATATAAGTAAAAAAATATATATATATATGTAAAGCTTCAATGTATAGAAGTAGAAAAGAAATTACGAAAAAAAATAAATAAATAAAAGTATATTATCAAGTAGCAAGTATAACGGAAATCAATGAGATAATCGAAATAAACCGAAAGCCGCCACTAACAAAGTTAGAAGCGAAATTTTGACGTGGATCGTTTACAGAATTGTTAAAGGAGTTGCGACAAACAGAATGTGGAGATAGATTGTTTACAGAGTGCATTATAAGTCTAATTATAAATATATCCGGATTGTGGAGAAGTAGGAATAAAATCAATAAAAGAAACGCAGGAAGATCGGGCAACCATTAAAGAGATATTAACAATTAAGATAAACTGTCCAAATCAATCATGCGATTGAAAATGAAAAATCAAAATGCAATGGAACATGTGGGCAAATACTACTATAAAAGAGAATCTTTCAAAAGATATCAACAATCAATAAATAAAGTGAACGGAAAAACAACATGAGAAAATTTGTGAGGAATGGAAAGTAAAATGAGAATATTGCACTATAACATGAACCTGGAAGCAGATACAAAAGGAAAAGGTGAATAAAATAAAAAGAAAGTCTGAAAAAAGTTCAAGCGATTATAACCAAATCAATGTGTAATAGAAGAGGAAGTAGAGTTAAACGAGCACTAGGAAAAGTGTAACAAAAAGAAAACAGAATTCCCAGTGAAGAAATTGGGATTCGAAGTAAAGACACCAAAAGAGGAAATGTTTTAAAATTTGCAAGATTCTGTCGAAGAGCATGTGAATATATGGATAATCGATCGAGTACGCCGAGGAGTGAAAATTGAATATAAATATATATATATATATATATGTATATAATGTAAAAGTAGAACCCATAAAACACTCAAATACAGATGCGTAAAATTAAAATGATAACCACCGTTAATGATAAAACTAATTGTAAAGTATAATTATAGAAAATGAATATCAGAGAAATAATTATCGAAGTATGAACAGACCTCACAATATTGATGATGATGAAGTTAATGAAACGAACAGAACTATACTGATAAAAAATGAAGGGATGGAAATAGTGAACAAAATAAAACAGAGATGAGAAAGTGCGAATAAATGTGACAATGGCAAAGAGAAGCTGAAGAACAAAAAAAAAATAAAAAAAAAAAAAAAAAAAAAAAAACCTTAAAACGAAACAAATGAACCACATAATGAGACGAACTAAAAAGATATATGAAAAAGGGATAGAAGAGTTCAAAAGAGTGATAAAAGAGAAAATGAAACAAAAGGCCGAAAAGGAGAAAATATCAAACCTGTCAAACCAAAAGCTGAAATCGCAAAAGGAGAAAGCTAAGCAATATAAAGAGCGAGCTGAAGGATGGGAAGAGAGGTCAGGAAAAAAAAATGAACAATTAAATTAAATGAGAGAAATTTACGAAATTTATTAGAAACAAAAAAAAAATAAAAATAAGCCATGGAAAAGTATTGTTAGAATTGGTAAACAGAAACAACAACTAATTTGAAAACGAAGTGTATGAATTGGGTAGAAACAGAATCGAATAAACTAAACAAAGAAACGAATAGAGTATCCAAGCAAAGTCATAGATGTCGCATACACCAGTTGCTTAACCGAAAGATAGAAAAATAAGAGAACTACCAATCCAAGCGGAAGACCAGAAGATAAAAACTAGTCACGAAAACATAATGTTGGAGTTATTAAACAGAAGTAATGACCAGCTAAAAGACAAAGAAGATGACTTAAACCAACGATTAATTGGAAAATGAATGAATTGGAAAAAAGGCGGGTCAAAAATCTTAGCTTATAGCAAAGGCCATTTACTATCAATGCCAAGCTGATGTGAAAAGGAAACAGAAAGAAGAACTTGAAGCTCAAGTTGAATAGGTCAGAAGCGAGATCAGAGTAAGAGAAGAGTTATACCGCACCAAAAAAGGAACAGATATTTCAAGTGACCGAGTGGTCGAAAGTGATGGAAAAGTGTGAGAAATGGTAAATGGACTAAAGAAGCAAGCAAAATTATGGAAGCAAAAGTACCATGCAACAGTAAAAGAACTGAAAGATTTACCACAGAAATGAACATCTTTTGATGATTGGAGGATTTGGGAACAGATAGAATAGATTTTCAAACGAAACTTAATTTACAAGAAAGAAGGGAAGAGAATCTCAGAAAATTGTCACTATCAAAGTCAACCAGATGAAAAAAAAAAAAATGCAAACCACAGTGAGAAAAATCTACGAGGATAAAGAACAAAGTGATTTACAAATCGAAATAGAAAGACAAAGATTAAAATATGCGAAACGAGACTAATGGTTACAAAGTAATTAGAGAACAAAGAGATCTGGCGCTGCACAAACATAGAACGTTACGGGAAAGCGAAAAAAAAAGAAAAAAAAATTCCAATCGAAAATGAAAGAGATGCAAACAGAGATCGAAAGATTAAAGATCCGAAAAATACGAGAATATTGGAAGTAGAAGTAGTAGACTTAATGGAATAAGTCAGCCAGCTATCATATTTATTGAATGAGGAACTAAGTATCTCAAGGACGTAACAACCTAAAATAAACGAATTCGTGAGCACACCCCCCAATAATCTGGATACTTTTAATACAGACACCACAACCCCAAAGAGCATCAGAAGATGAAGGACGTTGAAAGATATAAAAAACGTATGTATAAAAAGAAGGAGTGTGTGTAAAGTGTAAATAGAAATTGTGAATAGAGACAGTGTAGATAAAACGAAAAACGAAATGTAATCAAAAAACAAAAATGATAAAAACTAGAAAAAAAAAATCATAAAAAGATAACAACGAACAGAATCAAAAAAAAAAAAAAATTTCAGAAATCTAATAAAAATAACAGAAAATAATCAGCGAGACCGTTGATAACGAAAGATTGTACACAAAACCAATAAAAATTGAAGTGTTAAACGAGGGTTGAAAACCAGTATAATGCAAAATCGAAGAGATAGTAGAAACTTAAATCAGCAAACAAGAGGAGCAGATGGAAAACCTGAAAATAGCAATGGAACAACAAGCACAAGAAATAGACAAAATCAAGAGTCAATAGTTTCAGTAGAGGAACCTGATAAAGACGCTAAGGGAGAGTGTCAGATATTGAGTAACTAGCAAGAAAATGTAGAGGAGGAAAATGAATAACTGAGACGACAATTTGATATAAGCCAAAAATGGGAACAAAAATAGAGGAACTAAAGAGAGAATTAGTCATGAAATGAGCAAAAAATGTATTGGAAGACGATTAGCAAACGGTAGTAAAAAGATTCCAAAGGAAATATAGGAGAGAAAAAAAAAAGAAGTTAAATCGGGCATACAGAAAATTTGAAAGGCGAGCGATTAAACAATACTGAAAGCCATTTAAACTCAACCAATGAATTTAAGCGCTAGAAGAAGATAATGAAAGACAGAAGAGAGCGATGGAGGGAAAAGACAAAATTATCGCAGCAATACCCGAAAAAGAAGTCTCTTTCTAAAAACAGAAATGTAAGTAAACTTACATGAGAGAGAAAACAACTCATCGCTAAAATAACAATCAAAAAATCCAAGTGTAAATAAAACAAATGAAACAGTGGCTCAAACTTACCCTCGTCGTTACCCTTACCTTCGTCATCAATTCAACTTTATAACCAAAAAAGATTCAGAGCGACAATACCCGGAAACAAAATTGAAACCAAATAGAAGCCCTGTAAGAATCGAAACCCTGAAACAAGAACTTATCCGAATACAAATTCAATGTCTGAAGAAAACCCCCTTGTAGAAACGTCAACCCACAGCTAACCAGAACAATAAACCAATCTGGAAGAACTCTTATCAATTACAACAACCTCTCCTGCTCACCCAATCAAAGAAAACTCGAACACTAACCAATCTCGAAACTTACCTACAAAGCCTGGTAGTCGTTGAAACCAGTGCAATCCCACCCAATCAAAGAAAACTCGATCACTAACCAATCTCGAAACTTTCCTACAAAGCCTGGTAGTCGTCGAAACCAGTGCAATCCTTATCCTAATCTTCGTAACTATCTGTCGAATCGTAAAAACCAGTTGAAAGCTGCAAGTTTAAAGAAAACCCAAATCAAACAATCGAAGTCAAGAGAATCTAAAAGCAAAAACCCAATATCACAACAATCAAAGAACCAATTCTTCCAATTCAAACCCAACAGTCGAGAACCAGTCAAAGACACCAAATGAAGATGACATCCCTAATCCCAACTACATAGATTGATCGCAAGCCAAAGTGACAATAACTATAACTACTATTATTATGTAAATACGTGCATTCTAACTGTGATATAAAAATGTTCGATGTATATGACCTACCGCCTTAATATGGTTTCTGCTTGAAGCTTGTAATTTGACATTACTCTGTTTCATGAATGCGTAAAAGTATTAACTCTATATGCGTATGTATAAAGTATGTGAATGTGGCGGCTAGGCCAATGTTGGTCTAGACCGAGAAATTGCGGGACGCAATTTAAACGGCCCCGGGAGTGGTTTGTTGGGCTATAAGCCATAATTTAAACAAAATGAAAAATTGTGTAAATTAAAACAAAATAATTAATGAGGTTTGAAAATTATCAATATGGCTGCTGTAACATAAGCACGTACCGCAAGCAGAAATCAAAAAATAAAATAAAACATTAAATAAAACAAAATAAAAACATAACAAAATTAAATAAAACAAATATTAATTAAAATCATTGAAAAGCCTACAGATGCAGAAAGAAACACAAAACCAAAATATAAAACGCCAAAACCTTGCAAAAGAAGGTTTAGAAAATACATAGGCGGAAGCGGCGACCAAAAATTTAAATATCAGAGGGTAAAAAGAGAAACAATCAAAAAGAATGGTTAAACGATAAAAAATAAAAATTTACGAAATATTGAGAAAATAATATCAAAATATAGAGAAAAATAAGGAGAAAAATAAAATATTTAAAATAAAATTAAAGCAATAAACCCCCCCGAAAAATAGCCGAAAAAGGCTCAAAATACTCTGATTGGTCGCACCCAGGCATGAAATGACTATATATACAGCAGTCATTTTCATGATTTTTAGAAAATTTTGTAGACACAAAATTTTTAGACATTTGTAGACAAAAATTTTGTAGACACAAAATTTTTAGACTTCACTGTTTATGCCAATGTATGACAATTTTTCAAATTTGTATGCTTGACTGACAAACTTGTCGATCGTAAGTATTGTTTTTGTAGAAATATATTTTTCCAAGTTAATGTTTTGTTTAATTTAACTTATTCTGGATGGCCGCAATGTCTTTTGGCATCGCTCGGCAGGTTCCCCTTAACTTATTTACATTCATTTCACTTATATTAGTTTGTGGAAAGTGGTAGGGCAATATTCAATTTCCTCAGTTGATTTTGAGGAATGTTGATGTGTTGCCTTGTCGCTAACCACCCTTCGGTGTCTGCCGGCATGGTCAGGTCTTGTCACACTGATCGCGGAGTAGGACGCCGTCGTACTTCACCGGGGCGGCCATTTCAATGTTGGTCGGAACGGTAAAAATTAATATTCGGGAAGATCGCCATAATTAAGGGGATAACATTATTATATGTTTAAGTAGGAAAATTGAATTTTTAATTTAACTCCTGCCGATTATTATATTATCAAGGGTACGACTAGTGATAGAAATTTAAGTCAACTAAGGTATAAAGTATGGTTAAATCACGTATATTGTTTGATAATCATCGTGGTAGAAAATTAAAATAAAATGATACATTTTGGCATAGATCTGTGAGAAGATAATATAGAGAGTTACGAATGGTGGTAACTGTGGTGACCATAGGAAAGCAAATATGAGTTGTTGGACTAAAATAATGATCTCATGATAATGCATTCATTTCAATTTACCATAGGTTAACGTTTGTATGAAACAAGGAATTTTCCATAAAATAAGGGCGGAACGCTGCCCAAATTTTTGAAAAATATTTTAATAAATAAACAGTAATGATGACAAATTGATATAGGAATTTTAGAAATAGATGAGTATGGACAAGCGTATAGATAGAAAGAGACGTAAGACCTTCAATCGGCAGTCAGGAACCCGAAAGTGAAAATATCATGAGGAGTAGTTCTAGAAATGGAGCTCACCTGCTCATGAATTTTCAGCTGCTATATACAGTACCAACATGAGCTTGCTCATGGGTATATAGTGGTAGGATTAAAATTGTGGGGCGTCTGGGTGAGACAGCATAGACCCTAGGAAAAGAAGGCATTTTGATAGAAGGAAATAAGTTTGAATAAGCTTTGCACAGATTTAAACAAATTAATTACACCCAGTACACCAGCAGAACTTTAATTGATTTTTTCAATTTCGTCGAATTTGTTGTGTTTTCTTGTTGTATTTGTGTAGATATCGTGCGGATCTTGGTGCATTTTGTTAATATTTTAATTTATTTTTATGTTTATTATTTTATATTTAATTCCTTTATTTCTCAGATTTTATGTGGTTTACTTGATGTTTCAGTAGATTTATTTAAATTGCGTGTTATTTTTGCGTGTGTATTTCTGATCCATTTAAACATTTTTCAAGGCCGTTTACGTTGTGGCCCAACATAAAACACTCGGGAGTCCGTAAAATTGCGACCCGCAATTTCAATTGATTTCAAAATAATACATACACTTCCGTTTTCAATATTCACATTCATAAAAATATCTACTGTAAGGTTAATCATTAAGATAAAGATGGACTTAAGGTCCGGCTACAGTACATAATCAAATATCAATTGTGTAGTTCAATATCAATGTAAATCAATATTAGTTCAAATCACTGTAGATCAATATGAGTTAGTAAAATCAGTTCGAATCAATGTAAATCAGTTCGAGTTAGGAAAATCAGTTCGAATCAATATCAGTTACTGTAACTCAGTTGTATTTGTTTTCGAATGAATCGCTGACGGCTTGGGTTTCGCTTTCGAGCTGGGTTGATCTTGAAGGGTGATTGATGGAAATCTGCGAGAGTCTTGTCGTTTCGTTAGTTTTGGTAATTTTTCGAATTTGGGTGAACATTCTTCTGAATTTCTGAATTGGGGTATTTTGCCTTTGCTTGTTTTTTGTTAGGCCGAGGATGAGACAACATATTAGGAGTATCATGTTGGAAGTTATACTAATCGGTAGTATAAGTTCGATTGCTAGATTTGTTGTACTGGATTCATTTTTCTGTCCCACTTGTTTTCCTGGTTGTTTTTTGATTGATAGGACGATCTTTTGAATTTCTTGGATTGGTTTATTATTGGGATTTGCTTTGGCTTTTCTTTGAATTTGTCTGATGAGGGTTTCTAGGGTTTTCTTTATCTCTCGATTCTCATTTTTTATGTTAGCTATCTCTTCATTATTTTTCAGTAGGGTTTGTACCATTGTTTGGGTTTTCTCGATATTCTGTTTCAATTCGTCTTTGTTTTCTTTTGTGGGACATTGCATACATTGGAGGTTTATTTGTTGGCATTCTTCATTATCGGGATTGTTACAAATTTCTTTGAAATCGGCACAGGTGCTGTCTTGTCTTCTGAAGGGTTGGGATTTCTCGCATTTTTCTAACGGGTTTTCAGTGTCACACTCTCTCATTATTATCATTATCATTATCCACAGATTTGGGTTCATGCTTTCTATTTTTATACATAGTCAATTTTTATTTATTTACAAGATTGTTTCGTCTATTTACAGTGGAGTTTTAGCCCTTTTTATTCTTTCTCTTTTTCTGGGGTTGAGTGTATCTCGCACTCCTCTTTAGTTTTATTTTCTGAGAATCTCATTATCAGGACTTGGGCTTTTATTAATCGCTCGGTTAGTTTTGGGAGTTCTTTTATTCGCTCTTTGTTTTCTTTGATTACTCTTTGTTGATTGCAGATTTTCATTTGAAGATTTCTTTCCTTTGTTTGTTTTCTCTTGAGCTGACGTTTATAATTGACTCGTTTGGTTGTCTGTTTTTCCAGCTTTCGTTCTGTTTCTTGAAGCTGTTCCGTTAGCGCTTTAATCTCATCTTGAGCTTGTTGATGGTTCTCTTTTATTTCTCTGGCTTCTTTACAACTGTCTTCTAGTTGTATTACGTATCTCTGTTCGCTTTTTCTGCTGTTTCTCATTCTCTCTGCTTCGGTTTTCCAATAATCTTCCAGGATTACACGAGTCTTTATTTCGGCTAATTCTCGCCTCAATCGTTCATTTTCTCTCTTTTGATTTCTGTTTTCTCCCCTGCTGGATGTTATTTTTCGTTTTATCATATTGACTAATTGTTTTGACTGTATTAGTTGTTGATTTATCCGGGCGATTTCTGATTCTTGCTCCTCCACTACTTCTTGCCATTCTTTTCTTTCGGCTCTCCACCTTTTACTGTAATACTTCAGTGGGTCTTGCTCGATTGGTTCTACTAATTGAATTGGGTTTGGTACGTATCCTCCGTCTTCTAGATTCATTCGGATTTCTATTTTATTCGAATTCATTCTAAATATACATCGATTACAATTTTTTGTTTTTATTATTTTTCTTTATTTTTATTATTTTTACACTTTTTACAATTTTTCCTATTTAGCTTTATATTGCCAATTCGTCCGTTTCCCCGAATCCTTCATCGGGTTCGGCGGGTACTTGGTTTAGAATTTCGGTTGGGTATAACGGCATAAGCAGGATTGGTGGTCGGTTTTGTAACGTATTTATCTCTTCACGCAAGGCGTTTGATATTTGTATCTCTTCGTCTAAGAGATAGGCAAGATATTCTGTATTTTCTGTTAACTCCTCCACCTGCGTTTCCAAACGATGCGTGTTTTCCAACGCTTTTAGCTTTTCGATTTCTTTTCTCAGGTTCTGTTCATTTTCCTCATATCCTTGCTTCATCGTTTTTATCTCTGCTTCGACTTGTTCTTTCAACTGCTCGTTGACTTCAAGTTGATGTCTCAACTGAATCTCTTTGAATACTGCGACTCCTCGGTGTCCGTTCACCTCCTGTTGGAGTTCTGTTATCCTCTCGTTTAATTGTTGGTTTTGCCGTCTTTCATCCGTTTGTTCATTTAAGGTTTCCAGTATCTTCTGATTTAATTGATCAATCCATTTTCTGTGGGCCTTTTCGGTTTTTCTGAGCCTGTCTATTGTATTCTTCCTGATTCGTTCGTTGAATTCTAATGTTTGTATTTGGTTACTGTAATCGTCGAGTGTATGTTTCTGCTCTTCAATCTGCTCCCATAGCTCCCAATCATCGGTATTCAGCAATTTCTTGGGTAATCGTCTTATCTCTTTTTTGGCTTCCTGGTACTGGTCTTTCCATTTTCCTGCTTCTAATTTAATCCAACTTTCTTTCTTTTCCGTTTTTATTCGTTGTATTCGTCTTTGTCGGTGAGCTTCGTCCTGCTCGATCTGCATCTCTTTTATTCTGGTCTGTTTATATTCGACTTTCTGCTCCAATTTCACTATATGATTGAATTGTTTTGCGTTGGCGTCTTCGAGTATTCTACATTCTATTCGCCATTTTCTTGCCTGATCAGTTATCTGAGTCAGCATTCTTTCTTGTCTATCGTCTCTGGGCTCTCTAATTTTCTTTGCTGGTTTTGGCCCTTGGTTTCTCAGTTTATTGATCTCGATCTTTGCGTTTTCCCATTTAGCTTTGTACGCTCTTGTTCTATCTTCTTCTTCGGCTATCTGCTGAATATAATGTCTGATCCGCGATTCCCAATTACTTCTTGAGTGTTCTCTGTCTTCTGTCCATTTAATTTTCCAATATCGCGCTTGTCTTTTTGCCCATTCTTTGGCTTGTTCCATATGGGTTCTCTTGGTTTTCTCTATTCGATATTGGGTGCTAATTTGCCCAATTTCTTCCTGCATTTGTTGTATAATCTTTATCGTCTCCTCCCCTTCTTCTCGTATCTCTGCTTCTTTATCTTTTATCACTTCTCGCAATCTTTCTATTTCACTTTGTTGATCCTGCTTCTCTTGCTCTAGGGTTTGTATCTCTTTCCTTTGGTTTTTGATTCTAGTTTGGTTCCGCATAAATTCCTTCATCATTTCCTCTTCTCGTTCTTGGTACGTTTTCTCTTTTCCTTCTGGGTAAATTATTTTTTGTTCTAGTTGTTTTTCCCACTTTTCTTTCATCCTTTTCGTTTTTAGAGTCTCTTGCACTAATTCTTCTTCTGCGATTAGTAGCATTTCTTTTAGTTGCAACGTCCTTTGTCTCCACAATTCTACTTCTTCACTTGTTACTTTTATTGATTCTGATTGATCTTTGACTGCTGGTTTTGATTCTTCAGCCTCTTTTACAACTTCTTTGGTCTCGTTTGGATTCATAATTGTTTTCTAAATATTAATAACCGATTATTCTCTCTTTTCAATCATCTCAAAATTTTATCATAATTTACATCATCTCGTATTTTTGTGATTTTCGGGATTTTATAATTTTTTGTTTTTACGTTTATCTTTATTTACACTTTTTACACATTGTTTTCGTTTTCTATCTACTGATCAGCGAAACGGAATCCTTTGATCCGCCCGTTGATCAGCTTTCTACATACTGGACATATATTGACTTTTAACCCACATGCTTCACATGTGACCATGTGTCCACAAGGAATATAAATTATTTCGACATGTTTCTGCCAACATGTCACACATTGATACTGCTCCAAAATAGCTTCTTTTATCATTGATTTGTCTCGATTCTCTTTTGGTTTCTCTTGATATCGCTTAATTGCTCGAATTATTGCTTGTGTCGAGTCATACCATTCTAAATTATTAGCTAACCTTTCTTTGATTAATTTTCTCATTTTTTGAGTATCTACTCCTGATAATAGCATTATGGTTCTCGTTTTTGGTCGATCTAATATATCTTCCACTTGCCGATTGGTAATTATTATTTCGATATTCTTTGACTCTTTTTCTTGCTTATACATACATTTTCCTTTATGTTTTAGCTTTTTAACATTCTGATCTGGTATTGGTTGTTGATTTTTACATCCTTCGCACATTATTCCTCTGGCTGTTTGACAATATCCTTGACTCGCAAATTCTGCTGCTCTTGGGTTTCCTTTGAAAGTTTTAATTCTATCTTCGAATGTTCTCTTTATATTCTCTTTTTCCCATATTAGTTCTGTTGGATCTTCGAAATTCTTTATTATCGTTATCCTTTTCTCGCCTCCCTTTTCATCACTGTCTATTTCTGATTGTCGGAGTCCTTCTGATCTGTTCATCGCTTGGTTTCCAACATCAATGTTAATTCTAAATGGGCAGGTTGAGAATTTCCTCAGGTGTTCTCGTTTTGCTGTTTCTCCTTTCTCCCAATGTGATAGTCTTCCTTGACAATTAATACAAGTAACTTCATCTGGTAGTTCAGGGGTTCCTGAGAAAAAGAATCCTTGTGCTGCCATCTCTTTACTTTGTCGGTCAGTAAATACTTTGTTATCTTTGAATGTTAGATATCTTTGTTCCTCTTTTCTCAACTGTTCGTATCTTACTCTTCTCTGTGAGTAAATTACTTTCCTCATTTTCCATGGTCGTCCGGTTGTGTCGAAACTGGTATAATGTTGAATTGCGATTGTTAAGGTTTTGATTTTTTCCTCTTCCTCTGGTTTTTTCCATAGTCTCGTCCATATCGAATCTGGTCCTTCTCTCATCTGTATTGTTATCTCTTCGTTGATTCCGCTTGCCATCTAAATATCGTCATTATTTTTGAATTTTTTGTTTTTCTAATTTTTCTGATTATTTGTAATTTTTGATTTTTATTTGATTTTTTTATTATTTTATTTACATTTTATTTACACTTTCCTTTCTTTTTACAACGTCTTGTCCGGCTTCTCTACTTCTAATTTTATATACAGATTATCTTCTCGCAAGAATCCTTCTCCTCTCAATCGTTGTTGCGGATAAAAACGTGGTGTACCGATTGTCGTATTCCAGTCGGTTGTTGGTCTTCCCATCTGTGGTTCATTTCCTGTTCTGATTGGGTTGCGATAATCCTCTTGTCCTTTCATTGTTAATATCATATTTTGTTTGAAAGGCCATGTTAGTAATTCATCATAATCTCCTCTTCCTACTCTAACGAAGACACTGATATGGGTGCCTGTTGCATTTCCATCTCCATTTGGATACAGTCTAATGCCCAATTTGTATCCATTCTCCCAACTGTATATTGGTGGACTATCTAGAATTCTTTGTGTTCCATCTTTTGCTCTCTGGAGCTTTTCTGCGAATTCAGTTATTTTCCATATAAATGGTGCTGTAAGATGTTTTCCGGCTACAGAGCTGTTGGTTTCTAATTCTTTTAGGCTGCTGGTCATCTGTTGCATTTTCTTTTCTATTTCGACCATTTTCTTGAGGGTATTTCCTTGGCTTTTCTCGAAATTCTTTCTGGACTCTAATATTTCTCTTATTATCGCCTTTTGTGCATCATTTTCTGTTCGTAGGCTTTTTACTTCCCATGCCAACATTCCTATCGTTTTCATCATAATTTCGGTGTGCTCGATACTATTTTCTATCATATGCTTTCGCATCTCCGCAATTGGTAGTTGTGTTTGGCAATTGAATAATTCTAACGGACATTTGACTGGTTTGCCGCTGCATTCATTCCAATGTTCTTTTAGTTTGACTTTATCTTTCTTGTCGCAGTTGTTTGCGCATATTCCTTCGTATAGATCACATATTTGTTCCTCTTTTGGATTCCGATGTTCCATTTCTATTTTTATCCATTCGTCGATGACTCCACAGAACTCGCATTTTTCCTCTCTCTTGATGCACACTTGGTGGTGTTCTTTCATAGTCTTTTTCGTTGTGGTGGTTTGACATTTTTCGCATAGTATCTCGTTATGTTCGCATTCGTTTGTGTGACTTTCGGCTTCCTTAATCAGTCCTTTCCATTCGCATTCTTTTACTCGGCATTGGACTAATAGATTATTTATTTCTTTGTTGGTGGTTTTATCCATTGTGGTAGGATCTTTGTCTCTTTCAAACATTTCGTCACATCCAGGGCATTTTATTGTTTCTGTTTCTATTACTTTTATCGTACAATCTGTGCATATTCTGCATCCACATTTCGTCTGTCTCGCTCCAATCAATAATTCTTTACATTTACAACATTTTAGTCTTTCCTTTATATCGTTCACCACTCTGATTTTTTCCTTCATTATTCGTCTCGTAGTTTCGGATGGATTCTCGCTTCCTCTTATTCTCTCGATAATTGTCTGCATATCTACAAAAATTTTCTGATTACTCGACGTTGCTTTACTTCTATCGTTTTATTTTTACATATTTACACGGTACGCTTTATTTTTACTCTACTGTTGAGTCCGGTTCTGGGGTGAATTCTGGCATTGATGCTATCCATTCCACCCAACTTGCTAGATCTACGTGCTGTTGATTGTTACGTAGTCTTCTAATTTCGTCAGCTTGCCATCTAACTTGATCTGCTAATTGTTCGTTTATTCTCTGTAATTGTAGTATAGTTCTTTGTTGCTCTTCTAGTCTTATGGCTTGTTGTAGACCTCTGTTCACACTTTCCGTTAATACTAGATGAGTATTTGTCCATTGAGTTTGCGCATTGTTTGTTATTAGTGTCATTAATTCACATTGTCGTCTCCATGTTGCCTCTATTCCTGGATCTTGGTATATTCCTTGATTTAATTCTACAATCTCTATAGGTACATTGGCAGCTGCTGGTTGTTGTATTGCTTCTGTGAACGGTGGTATTCTCACTTGGTTTTGTTGATTCACGTTATTCGGATCCATCTGTTGGTTATAATACATCATTAATTCATCTGCATTCTCTCTGTTTGCGTATTGTCTCTAACGCATTTTGTACGATATTTACATATAGATATACATATTATTACTACTATTATGCTACATAATATTTTACACTATATACAATGTCTTTTCTTTGTCTTACACCATCGTTTCCGGGGACTCTATACGCAGTGTCAGTATATCCCCGTATTTCTCATTCGTTATCTGATATACATCAAATTCATTTGACCATTGTTGTGCTTCGATAATGGGCGGTTCTTTTAACCAGAGTCCGCTTGTGCTAGAATCTCCTATGATTTCATATTCCTCAGTTCTTTCTGCATCATATTGTCCTAATTCGATGTCATAGTTGAATTTTTCCACCGCTGGCCATAATCTTTTCTTCGCTGGCTTCTTTTTGCATTTGGTAGTTCTTGCTAGTTGAATTATTATCAGCATTACTACGCTGCTTACTATTGCTGTTGTTATCCAGATCATTTTAATCATATAGTTCTTTTCATTAGGCTGCATAGTTGTGTTTTTCTCTTGCTTTAGTTGTCTCCATTATTCCTTCTTTTGGTTGTACATTCTTAAGTGCTTTCTGGAGTTGTAATGCTTCATGAATTGAAAGGTGGCTGTCGTCCATGATCATTCCTTTTTTCCATGTTTCGTTTCTTGGTTTTCTCTCAGATTGTTTTATTATAGGTTGATCTGTCGCCTTTGACTTGAGTGGTTTCCTTGTTATCGTTCTCCAATGCTCATGAGTTCCTTTCTGGATATTTATTACATATTTTCCCAGTTTCCTTTTCGTAGGGATACGATACTTTTGATTCGTTATATTTTTGTTTGTTTCACATTGTATTCTTTTGTTTACTGGTTCGTTTCTTTTAGGTTCGTATACGCAGATTTTTGTGATAGGTTTTTCACCTGTGTTCTCAATTAGTATTTCCTCTTCGTTTGCCGCATTTGATTCTATGTTTATTATTACTGCTTTACTTTCTCTGATCTGGCGTTGATACGGTTCCTCTTTTGTTTCTTTTTCCGGACGTTTTGTCGTAATTGCTTCTAGTAACTTTCTTGTTATTGATTTCCAGTAATCATCTCTTCCTTTCTGAACGTGTACTATATACTTCCCACGTTTTCTTTTAGTTGGAATGCGGTGTTTTTGGTTTTTGATATCCTCATTCGACTGACATTTGATTCTTTCGTTCATCGTTCCGTTCTTTTTGGTTTCGAATACACAAACTTTTGTGATAGGTTCTTTACCCGTATTTTCGACTATTATCTCTTCTCCCCTCTTTGGGTCTGCTTCCACTTTTATTATTATTTCTTTATTTTCTCGTACTCGACGTTTGTATGGCTCTTCTTTTGGTGTTGTGAATTTTTCTCCCAGGGTTTTGGCCAATGTGCAGGTTATTATTATATCATTGTTGGCACATATTATGTATTCTGCATTTCCTTCTAGACTATCCCCATTCGCATTTCTTTCCTGCTTTCATATTCATTTTCCAACAATCGATAATTTTATTTTGTATACATACTTGTTCAATGGTTTCTATTCCTCTGTTTATTATTCGTAATTTGCCTATCCCTGGCTTTACTTGGATTTTTACGTTTCTATCTTCTGTAGCATCTCTACATACATCTTTGGTGGTCTGACATGATGATGAGTTTTCGGATCGTATTTCTATCTTTCCTGGTTTTCCTATTGAGTCGAATTGACAACTTATGCTTGTATTCATTGTCAGTTGTAAGCATATTCCTTTACTTGAGATTCCTTTCTCATTTATTGTTCGTATTCTGTACGATTTTATTTCCTTTGTGATGTTTTCGTCGGCTTCCGTTAACTTGATGGACGTAATCAATATCATTATTTTTTGTAGCAGGGTCGGTCGGTTTTGATTTTTCCTTTGTTGTGGTGATATCATCCCTTTATTTCGTTTTCCCTCGTTATTGTTACTATTCGCTTCCTGACGTTCCTTGTTAGATGATTTCTTTTTCTCTTGTTGTTTGGATTTGTTTTCATCTCTAGCATTTGGTTCGGTATTTCGATCGTCTTGGTTTTTGCTGTTGTCACTTCCTCCTTCTCCATTATTATTTTCATCCGGGGTTTCCTTTAAAATGTCGTCCTCGACATTTATTATTTCAATTATTTCCTCGTATACTTTTATTATTCTTGCTTTTATATCATCCATCTCTTTTATCTCTTGTTTGCTCGCTTGAAATCTTATTTGCTTTCGATGCCATCTGTGTATTATCATTAGTAGTTGTTCCTTTCTATCCCCGATTCGTATTGCTTCTTTTGGATGGTTGGTGAATTTTAGTCCTTCCCATTTCAACATTGCTTTTATTGTCTTTGGAAATGGATAGTGAGCATATATTGTTTCTTTTAATAGGACGTTTCTGTTTCTTACCATATAGTTTACATTGAATACTTTAAGTGATGAACCCTCGTAGGTCCATTTCATCAGATTGGCTGTTGCTTCATCTTGTTTAGCGTCGATAGCTTCCCATAATGTCTGGATTGTTTTACTCATCATTTCTCTCTCTCTAATTGTTGCATTACTGGTTATGAATTTTATTGCACTTGCCTGTCTGGATTTCAGTGCATAGTGTAGTACATTGTTTTCTCCATTGTCTTTTTCTTTGAACGATGATCCTGTTTTTAGTAGTTCTCTCAGAACTGTTGTAGAAGCATCTGCTGCGACTGCGAACATTAATGGTGTTTGTCCCTCTTCGTTTGGTATATTTGAGGCGTGTCCGCATTTCTGCATAAGTTGAATTATATCCATTATCCTTTGAGTGTTTCTATGCTGTACTGCAATATGTAAAGGTACGTTTCCTTCTACGTCTGCCATAGTGAAGATCATGGGTATACTTTCTTTGATACGATCCATTTCTGGTGGACTTCTAGCTCCTTTAGCGTGATCCATTGCGATTTTTCCCGCTTTGTTTACTATTCTCATCCATTCTTTTCCTTCGACCCATTCTGGCATTATCTCTCTGATAGCTTTTACTATTATATCCATCTTGTCTACATTATCTTGGGTCGCGTTTAGAGTTATTTTGGCTTCATCTGGTTTAGGTTCCTCTACGGTATTATTTGATGTCGCTTCTATTTTTCGACTCATCGTTAGTCCGTTTATACTCAACTGTTGAGTTTGTGATCTAGTTTGCATACCTCGATTTTCTGGTTCTCTTGTTATTGTTCTAGGTATTGCTTTACATCTACTCACGTTTACGTAGATAGGTCTGGTGAGTGGGTTATTGACCAATTTAACTCGAGCATTGTTCTCGTTTACATACATTATCTCATAAGGTCCTTTACCACATCTTTGTAATTTTCTGGCTACTCCTGGGATAATTTCTGGCGTTGCGATTATTACCCAGTCTCCAACCTGAAAGTTATGCTCACGTACGTCTCTCTTTTTATCGTGTAATTCTTTATAGCTCTCTTGATTAAATCTAATATTCATGCCTGCTGTTTTCCAGATCTCTTGCATCCGCTCTTTGAATCCTGTTACATAATCATCAATTTCCATATACTGTGATATTGGTGGTTGATATTCTAAGTCTATCGGCATGTTACATTCTCTGCCGTACATTAATTTGAATGGACTCATTTTTGTTGCTGAATGTATTGACATTCTATAAGCCATAAGGCATAGATTTATATATCTATCCCAATCCTTTTGGTGTCTGCTTACATAATTTGACATCATTTCTATTAATATGCCATTAAATCGTTCGGTTTGTCCATTTGTTTGCGGGTGGTACGGTGATGTTCTCAATTTCGCAATTCTGAAGTAGTTGGTTACTTCCCTCTATTATTTCACTCATAAAGTTGGTTCCTTGATCAGTTAGGATCTGTTTGGGTGTTCCGTATCTACAGCATATTTCTTCCACTAGGATTCTCGCTATTGTTCTAGCTTTTTGATCTGGTATTGCGAATGCTTCCGGGAATTTTGACAAATAATCTGTCACTACTAATATGTAGATATTTCCGTCGTTGGTTTCTGGTAATGGTCCTACTACATCCATTGCAATCATCGTCATTGGTTCTGGTGGAATTGGCATTGGCTTTAATGGTGCCTTCAATTTACTTCCTGTGCTTTTTCTGGTTGCGCATATCAGACAATTCTTTATCCATCCTTTTACGTCTTCTCTAATATTTGGCCAATAATATTTTTGGCGTAATCTTGCTTCCGTCTTTTTTGCTGACATGTGTCCTCCAAGTTTCCCATCATGATATTGCATCAGTACTTCTTTTCGTCTACTCTCTGGTAAACACATGAGTCGTTTCTCGCCATCCATTACTAATAACCATCCCTTTTCCATGGTATATCGATGTCTGTGTTTCTCCATATGCTCTCTCAGTTTACTGTTGTTGTCGAAGATTTTCATATCGTTAGTTTCCATAAATTCGATTATTGTCTTTAATTCTTCGTCTTCCTTCTGCTATTTTTCAGTTTTGTAAAATCTATATCTTCTGCGATGATCATGCATATTCGTCTCACATCATGATCCATCAGTTCCTCAAATACAAATCTTGACATACAATCTGCATTGGCGTTGGCTTTTCCTGATTTAAATTTTATATAAGGCGAGTATTCTTGTAGCTGCATTGCCCATCTCATCAATCTACTCGAGGCTTCTTTGTGTTGGCCTAGCCATACCAATGGTTGATGATCAGTCGTGATGTATATCTCGTGACCCCATAATAAATATTTGAAATGTTTAATAGCTTGGATTATCGCTAATGCTTCTCTTTCGGTCACAGAGAAATTCTTTTCATGTTTCTTGAATGTTCGGCTGTAATATCCAATAACTCGTTCTCTTTTCTCGTCATCCCATTGTCCTAGGACTGCTCCAGATGCATATCCGCTTGCGTCTGTTGCTAACAAAAACGGTTTCTTAAAATCTGGGTGTACGAGTATTGGTGCTGATATTAGTTTATCTCTGAGTGTTTCAAAAGCTGTTTGTTGTTCCTTTTCCCATATAAACGGGGTATCTTTTTTGGTTAATTCTTGTATTGGTTTCGCGATAGTTGCATAACTCTGGATGAACTTTCGATAGTATCCACATAGGCCTAAGAATTCTTGCACTTGCGTGACTGTCTTTGGTGCTGGGCAATTCTTTATTTTTTCGATGTTTCTTGGATCTGGTTCTTTGCCTTTTGCTGACACAATATGTCCTAAGAAGGTAACTTTTTTCCTTTGCCCAATCGCATTTTGAGGGTTTCAATTTTAACTTCCATTGTCTCAGTCGAACGAATACGTTACGGATATCTTTTAAATGTTGCTCGAAGGTGCTAGAATAAATTAATAAATCATCAATATATACCATACATTGTTTGATGCCGTGAGTTACAAAATTCATACATCTCTGGAATGAAGCTGGTGCGTTAGTTAATCCGAAAGGCATTTTCTTAAATTGATATAGATCTTTTCCAATTGTAAAGGCAGTTTTCTCTCTGTCCTCCTCTTTGACCTTTATCTGCCAATAACCACTTTTTAAATCTAGCGATGTAAAATAAGCTGCTCCGTGTAACATTTGTAACATTTTATTTATATCCGGTAACGGATATGTATCCCGTTTTGTTACCGCGTTGAGTCGTCGATAATCTATACAGAACCGTTGTGTTCCGTCCTTTTTCTTTACCATGACTACTGGGAATTGCTATGGCGAGCAACTTGGTTCGATCACTCCTGCGTCTAACATCTTTTGAACTTCTTTTTCTGCTACAGATTTCTGAGCTTCTGCCAATCGATATGGCCGTAATGTTATTGGGGTATCGTCTGTTAATGGTATCGTATGTTGCGTTACATCGCTTGTACCGAGATCTAAGTCAGATGCTGCGAATATATCTTTAAATTCCATTAGCAGTTTTTGTAATTGCTCTTTCTCGGTTTCGTTTAACAGCTGACTGTCGATTGTCCATAATTCTTCCTCAGTTCCTTCAGTTTTTGTTGTTGGAAGTTCAATATCCATCATCGGTGTTAGTTTCCCCAATCTTTCGTTTTCATAGATAACTTTATCTTCCTCGTCAAAATTTGTAATGTTGATTGGAATTTCACTGTTATCATTTACGTACACTATCTCTCTGGCTAATGGCAGTTCTTTCTTCTTCTCGAATTTGTGATTAGGTTCGAAAATCATTTCTCCTCTAGTTTCCTCATTTACTTTCACATAACAAATCATTTGTGTGCGCCCTGGCACTACTATTTTCTCTGAGAATCTCACTTCTGATTTCAGCATGCATATTCGTCCGGTTTTATCTCTCAGCTCCATCGATCCTAGATCTATTATTATCTCTTTTAATAATTCTGGCATAAGATCTGTTCCAAATATACAGTCTGCGCTCAATCTCCTGATAACTGCTAAATACGTGTTGATTTTTACATTTTTATATTCGATTATTGACCAGATTTTTCCGATGACTGCTACCGATTCTTTGCTGCAGGTTATTACATCCATGTTAGCTTCTTCTATACATGGCCATAATCTTCCTGGTATTTTATCCATTTTTATTGCTGAGATGTTTGCTCCGGTATCAATCATTGCTTTTATTTCTACTCCATTTATCTCTATGGGTACCGTTAATGTTGGTCCAGCTAATGTTTGTAACATAGCGATAGTTCGAGTTTCTGGGTCTTGATCTACACTTCTCGATCTTTGGCTGGTTCTTGGCACTAAGTCTGCCCAATTTGGTTCGTAGGGTACTGGATAAATATTTCGTAATGTTGTTGATCTTGGTGTCGGTACGTGTCTTTCTACTGGCATGGTTTCTCTCTACTGATGTTGTTGCTTTCTTTAAACATTCATATACTGGTGGTGGATGATTATAATGTCCACTATGTCTTGTCTTTCGATTTTCCCATTATTTGAGTTGTTCTTGAGTTAGCATCTGCGTTCCTCCTTGATTTTCATCATTGTCGCTGTTATCGCTGCTGTCATCTTTGAAGTTTATCCATCGTTTCCAGTTACTCGTTTTTTGTCGCTTCATTCTGGTTTTCTCGGCTTCTAACCTCATTATCGCTTTAAATTTTCGTCCGACTTCCTCATCAGTACCATTCATTTTAGTTAGAATTCCTACTAATCTTTTTATCTTGTGAATATCTTTTGAGTGTTCATGTAACACCATTGTCTTAGCTAAGAACGGTAAGAATCCAATTGCCATTTTCCAGTTGATTTTTCTTTCTCTTTTGTAGATATAGAAACATGCTAACATTTGTGTTATGATTACTCTTACAATTTGAATGATAAGGATTATCCCTAAAATTCCTGCCATCATTTGTCCGAAGATTAAAAATCTTCCCCACATGGCTTTCATCATATTTGCTGTAGCATGCTGAAAATGATCTGGCGATAGTAACAGTTCGTAGTTGGGTTTCTCTCCATAGTTGTTACCTCCCGTTATAGTTACAATGTTGGATAATATTGCTTGCCTTTGTGCTGGAAATAATAGATGTTCTCTGGCTCGTTCCAGATCTTTTGTTTGGTATATCCCACTCTGTGATATATCAACTGGTTTGAATTCTGCTTCGCTGGCCAATTCTGTAAGTCCAAATATTTTTGGTGGTGCTACAATTACTCGAGTTGGGAATTGTAACCAACTTCCATCTCTTATTTCGAATAACGGTCAATATACATTACTGCAACTGAACATATTAGGTACGAATTTTTCTGGATTTATCATCCTTGTTACTGGTTGAGCGAATCTGATTTCCCTTTATGCATTATTTCTAATTCATTTATGCATTTATCTCTTGGAATTGTTGAATTCTCTGGCAATTTTGCAATTGTCTTTTCGCATTTGTATGTATACATAACTTCTCCAACAATTCTTCCAAAATATCCTTCTTGGAGTGGTAATAATGGAATTGCGTTATCCGGATTTGTGATTGCCATGGCCAATTTTGTTTTTAATATTTCTCTGTTCAGGATACAATCATTTTTAACCAAGTCGTAGTATATTTTCTCTGTTGATGCCAATCCTTTATGATATAGGAAATCCATCTTGTTATTTATATACAGATATAATTTTACGTCTTTGGGGTCTATTTGCGCTTTTGCGTTTGGTATTGCTGTTCGCGATAAGAATATTCCTTTATAATTGGTACTGGCTACCATTTCGTCACATTTACTCACCATTCGTCCTTTTATGAATCTCATTCCGATTGTGGTATCAGTTGACATTACTACCGTTGGTGTGACCTCTGATCCGATAGTCGTGGTAATTGTTGGTTTTCCGATTCTTCCGGTTCTCCGTAATTCATCCAGTGCGCTTTTTTGCGTGTTAGTTTCGGTTTCTCTGTGCACTTGTCCTTGCACTTCATCAAATATTGCACTTTTCAATAAAGTGAGTCTACAAGTTCTGGTATCGGCGTGATATACGATCGTTGACATTCCCGTATTACATGATCTATCTGTTGCTAGACATTGAGGGTACTTCTTCATTGCTTGCGTGTCTGGATCAAAATATCCTTGGTATTTCTCCAACTTTACTTGATAGCTTTCAATCACTACTACTCCTTTGACTAGTTGATTCAATAGGGTGTACTCTCCTCCTTGACACGTTCCGTCTCCCGCCGTTATTCTTCCCGCAGCGTATACTCGGGTAGTTTTTATTTTTCCTTCCTCGGCTGCTACATTCACTCGTCCAGCTATTGAAATGCGTCCTGTCGTGAATCCTTCTTCACATTCGCTCCGCGTTACTGAAACCACTGTTGTTTCCGTTCCTGCTTCTATAATTGTTGAGTGTGAATGATGTCCGCAATGAAATGCTACAATTTTTCTGGTTACTGAACATTCCTTGATTTCCGTTTTGATGAAATCCACTTCTTGGTATACGTTATATGATACTGCTGTAGCTGTTGTCTGCAGTTTACCGGGGTTTGCAGCTTTACACTCTTCCGTTTCTTTTAGTGAGTATTTATCACCAATCTTTATGTTATCGCAATCGTACACTACGAACGGTTCTACTCCTTTCACGCACATCATCCATATGAGTATTGTAGTGATTATCGTATTCATCCCTTTTCTAGCTGTTTTTGGATCGCTTGCATTAATCGTTGTTTCGAATTCCGTTAATAACTCTTTCAACTTCGCTTGCATCATCTCGGTTTGATCATCTTTACTTACCAAATTTATAAAGGCTTGCCATCCACCTTGAGTTAAGATGAATGGTTCAATTACTTTTCTGATAATGTCCGTTATTGCGAATTCGTATCCGTTTGGGTTGTATCTTGGAGTTCGCTTTCTGTATATCACTATCGTATTATACATCAGATAGGCCATTCCCACTAAATATCTGTTTGGGTCGTCTGATCGTTTCGTTAAGTGATTTATTATCAACAATAATTCCTCTGGATCTCTAGTTGTGGTTCGTACTTTGTTATCCATTATTTTATTTATTATTGGCTTTATTGCTGCCCAAAGCTGCTTCGCTTCTGTTCCGATATTATTGAGTTTTAAATTTCTCTTTATCTCTGGATTGGCTAATCCCAGCATATCAGTTATTAGTCTGTTGATCCACTTTGCTCCTTGTTCTTGGCCTTTCAGTTTTCCCTGTAACTGCTTTGTCACTTGACTGAGCTTGTTTAATTTCGTTGTCAATTGATCCATCTGCATCTGTTCTTTAGTTTTCCTTTCCGGAGCTGGTTTATCAATTTTTGGTCGTCCTCTGGATTTCTTTTCCATTGCCGTACCTGTTTCTTTTCGTTTGGGTTGTTCGTCTTCCGTTTCTCTGGATGTTGCAGCTCCTCGTTCATTTATCCAATTGTCCCATTCGTCTCCTGTCGAGCTTCGGCGTCTTCTCTCTTTCTTTTTATTTTCCTCTTCGGTATCTGGCTCTATAATTTCGACTGGTTGTCTTTGACCACATACTAGCTCGTCTGGTTCATCTGTTATCAGATCGCTTTCATTTTCCGTCATAAACAAATCTCTTGATTCCGGTATTCTCCGGGTTATTTCCTCATCTACGATATCATTTAGATCATTTAGTATCTCTTCATCTCCTGTTGTGATAACGATTACTTCATCTGCTGCAGGTGGAACTTCTGGTGTGTTTAGACTCTCTTGTCGCCCTATTGGCGTTTTCGTTTTGATTTCTCTTATATTGAGTTCTCTACCCGCGATCTTCGCTACTGTTAATATATTTATTAGTCCCAATTGCATTTGCGTAACTCCGATTTCGAGATCGTCGTCTAATGATCGTCCTTGGTATTGTAAATGAAATGGCGGTTCGTACGGTATTCTCTTTTTCACTTCACTTACCTTGGCAGTGATATAAAATTCTCTTTCAATTGGTTCGAAATCTGGCATCATAATTTTTAAACTATACTTCTCTATCGTTTCGGCTGCCCATTCGGTATGTTTCCATTTTCGGATAATTTCTCGGAATTGCTCTGGGTACCACGCATACATTCTCCGATATTCCTCTATTTCCTTTACAATATTTCGCAGGTTCTCCACTCTGTTACATGAATCGATTATCCATTTTGCCAAATCTGTTACAGTTCGTCTTTGATTTTTGGCTCCGGTTCTCAATATCGCTGCTAACTCTCTGCATTTTTGCGTTTCCGTTAATCGTGTTAATCCTTCCTCCACAGGATCGTCTATATCTGTGGGCAAATATCTTGTTCCTGGATTCGTTTTTCGAGTACAACTGATTGGGTCTCGCTTGCCTTGCTTTGGATTCGATTTCATTCCCGTTCTGTTTTCTACTTCGATGGTGATATATATCTGTCGTCTTTCCACGAATTGAGGTGTACATATTTTTCAGTAGAAATTGTGGTACTTCCTCCTGCAGACATTCTTCAGGGATTGTTGGCTTTGACTATCATTGATCTGGTCTACTCCCAATTTTTTTCGCTATGTCGCCTTCCCATTTCCGGGTTAGCGATTGAAATTGGAACTTTTTTTCGATTAAATGGCCATTCTAATTTTTCCCGCATATATCTGCCTCTTGCTAACAGAAATACATGATAGAGTATGTTCCTTTTCCTAACTCCATCTCCGTTTGGATACACCCTCAATTTCATCCGTATCCCCGAATTTCTGTGATAGAATTGATGACTTGTGATACCGATATTTTCCCTTCTTCTCAGCCGATTTTCACTTTTCAACCCATCCACCTATCTTCCCCATGTGTAAGGGCTAGTCGAGCTCTATCATTATCCCTCGCTTCCTCTGGTTGCCATTCCATTTCATCTTGATCAATTTCCTTAGATTTTTCATATGTTCGTCCTTCATATAACTCCTAAAAGTTGTCTCGTTAGCTGCCTCTCTGGCGCTTTCCTGGTATGTAATTTCTCCATTTTGGTTTCGGTTCTCTCCCATTTCCCAATTCCACTCCTTTGTCTTTTCATCATACAACCTTTCCCATGGTGTTTGATCGGCATCTCGAATCACTATGGGTTGTTAATTTGTGCTTAACTTTCGATTCTTGGTCCTCCATAACTGGTAGAATGGTTAGTATTTTGGTCCATTCTTTTCATTTCCTCTTGGAATCTTGACTGTTGTCCTTTTTTGTCGTATTTTTCTCTCTGGTCATCCCATCTTCAGAATATGTGGTTTGTCCGTCTTCCCAATACCTAATTCGTATATCGGGGTTCGTTCTCGTGACTTATTGTCGTTGTGTGGTACATTATTGCCACGCTTCTACCATAACCTCATCGCTACTGTTCGATTATGGCTGTATACTATTTCTCGATTTATCCGTCGTATAAATCCAATCATTTGCAATCGGATCCACCAATATTTCCTTTATTTCGTCATTTGGTAATTTATCCTTTAATCTTTATTGGTTCATCCTCCCCTCATATCTCTTTGATCTCTCCATATTTGGCTATCAACCTCATCTGTTCTCATATTATCGAATCTCATAGTCTGTATCCCGTACGGCCTTCTACCAAATATTTCATTGAAATCGGTCCCTGTAACGAAATAGTCGGTTAATATATTTTCCTAGCCTGATCTATTTGCTTTTCCCGTCAATCTAATCGGTTTTGCCTCATTATCTTGTTCTCTCTTTCTAACAGGTTTTATTTCTTTATTGTACCAATATTTGAATTTTTTTGCAATATTTTCCGCTGTCCGTTTCTTCGCTTCATTTTTGTTTAACGTACAACATTTATTATTCTTTTGGCCATATTAGAGCATCCGCTACGGTGTATATCTCGCTTTATTTTCCTTCCTTGAATAAATAAGGTTTATTTTATAAACCTGGGTCCAGCTTTTCACTACCCCATCAATACACTCGTTTGTGCTTCGCCTCTTGTGGCTATTACTGTCTGGTTTCTGGAAAAATCAATAATTTACCTGCATACTCTTCTGTACATATTCTTTCAGATTCTCTTGGTACCTTCTTGATCAATATCTTTCCATGATGCCGTGAATGTACCATTATCTTGTGATGTCCTTTTCGCAATTATTTCAATTATCTGCTGTACGCGTTGTTATCTCTGAGGTTTAGAAATTGGTCTGATCTACTTCTTCTTAACAATCTCTTGATTTTCTTTTAATGATCTCGGTTTTCATTTCTCTTGGCACGTTCGTTTCCAATTTCTCTAATTCGGATTTTGATGTCATCTTTGGTATGGTTTATTTTCCTCGCATGAACGAAATATTTCTCCGCCTCAGACTGCCTTAATTTCACCTTCATCTTCATCTGCTTGTCGTCCTGGTATTGTCTTAGCATATTAATATGTGGTTGTCTCCTCTTTCATTATCTTTGTTGTCTTTTGTTTGGAACCAATATCTCTTTTTATTCTGCTCAATTGAGCTTCACTCCACGTGGCTTTTCTTTCCTGATTCTTGTTTCAATTTTTGTAGCAGTATCGCTCTGGTTCGATTTTTGTTATTATTGGTTCCTGAATATCCTTTCTTTTTCTCTGACGTTGATGCTTCTTTTCTCGAACTTTTTGTAGTTCCTAATTCTGCTCATTTCATTTCTGTGAACTAGCACCTTCTTTGCCATCACTTCTATTTTTGATCTAGTGCTTGCTCCTTGTTCTAAGTCAAGCGCTCCGTCTATTTTTAATATTAGTGCCTTCTTTCTTAAGTTCCCGCTTTCTCCTTGTTTAGGATGCTCTTTTTCTTTAATTGATCCTCCTCTGTCCTAAAGCTTCCTCTGTTTTTATTTTCTCCGAGTGTACTCTCTAGTCTTTTGTGTCAACAATTTTCTCTTCGAGGTTCGTCTATCTCATACACAATGCTTTCCTGTTTTGTCTTTCCGTTATCAATCATCTCTGCTCGTTAGTCTCTTGGGTTCCCGGTTTCTCCGGTTTCTCCGTTGTCGCTCTTTTAATGTCGCCGTCTTTGTTTTCCTCCTCTGCAAATTCTTTGATGCCTCTATTCCTCCATCGTATTCAATTCCAACCTGTTTTCTCGTTATCCGGTTATCATATTTCCTCCCTTCGTTCTCAACACACTGCTTCCGCAGTGGAGTTTCATCGGAATTTCCATCTCATCATCATTGATTCCTTTCGGGGTTTTGTTTCGTCTCCCATCTTTGCTGGATAACTGAGCTTCCTCCTTTTTGTAGTCTTGCCATTCCAGCTTGTTGTTCGCTCTTGATATTCCTCTGTTCTCAGCTTTCTTTGAATCTCCTCATTGCTTCTCATTACTTGATTCGTTGTTGTTAGTATATGGTGGGCCATTTTTGCCAATCATCTTTTTTAATTCATGGGCATTCGTTGTAGTGTTTCTCGTAGCATGTCTATTCTGGCATCACATATTTGTGGATTTTCAATAAATTTATTTGGTCTTGGTTGGTTTGACTCTCCTCTTATGTTACAGCCTTGCGAGGTGTCCTTGTTGACCACACAATTGTAACATGCTTTTGCTATTAGTTGTCTACAACATATTTTCTCAGTATGGCCACCTCGTTTACCACAGTATCTGGCCAGTTGTAATTTTCGGAAACAATTCTCTGACCGATGTCCTATTACTTTGACCATGGTGGAGCAATTTTTTCGTTTGCCATTGGATGTTCCTGAATTATTATTATATAACTTACTTGTTATTACCTTTATTTCCGGATTTCTCGTTACTGGTGGCTTGAACATCTGCTGTGCTCTTGGTATGGAAGTTGATTCATAGCTGGGATTAGGTGTTAGTTGTTTGATTGTTGGCATTGACTGGTTGATGTGTGGTTCTGTGGCCAGGACATGCCACTTGATATCCCAGTCCCCAAATGGACTTCACATCTATTTGCTATTGCTTACTGTTTATCAATGTTTCTGGTTGACCCAGCACCCAAGGTTGGCGTTATGTCTTCCCCTTTTGATTCCTCTTATGAAAAGGACGTCTACCATTTATCTTCGGGCAAACTCTACTTCTCCGAAGGCTCTTTAACACAATTTCTTAATTCCAGGCGTATCGCGTTTGGATTCATCTCGTCTTTTGTTTTCGGTGTAGGATAAGTCCAATACTCTAATTTCCCTTTTCTTACCTATTCCGAATATTTTTATTAAGACTCTATAATTTCTGTCCATGTTGGTCATTTCGTACATCTCTCGCTTTCTAACCAAATACATCTTGTGCCTCCCTTTCAGATAACAAGGGTAATCGCTCTTTTACTTTTGATCTGTCCCCAGTGACAGATTTTATACACTTCAAAATCCTTTATATGTATCCAATTTGTGAGACTACCTCGAACGGTTTCTCCTCTAAACTTTTCTCTGAATTCTCCCACTAATTGCATTGTTGTTTATTTATCAATCGTGTTGGATTCCGGAATTGAAGTCGTGTTGGAATTTATGGAATTTGCCATGTGCGTTAATGTTTAAGTTTTTAACTCTCTCTTCCCGTTCTCTGCTTGCTATTATTGCAACCGGTTTTTCCTATATTCGGTTATTTCGTTTTCTTCGCTGCTGTTGAATTAAACGTCGTTAATCCACTATCTGTGCGCCTGTTGTGCTGTAATTGATACTCCGTTGACACTTCTACTATTCGCGAACTTTTTCTTTCTTCCGCTTTTAATAAACCTTTTTCGTTGTCTCTTTGCTTTTGCTTCTAGTGTGTTGCTGATGCTATCATGTTTACGTTATCCGTTTACTTGGCTAGTTTCTCTTCTTTTGCTTGGTTTCTTTGAAGAACTTCTGGTTGCTTATTCTGCTTGTAACTACTTCTGACGTTATTCCAAATTCTTTTCTGCTCGTTTATTCAAGTTTCTTTGTTATCCGCTTTGCTTTGGTCGTTTGCTCTGAAATATTTTCTCCTGCTTTGCTTTGGCAACTTGACCTGGATTGCTCTTTGTTTGACTATTGAATTTCCTAAAAATATACACTCCAATTATTCAATACTCTATACTAATTCTCCTCCATTACCATCTATAATACGTTATCACCTGTTCGCATTTATCGATGGTGTCTTTCTTTATCTGACCACCCACCCCTCATTTTAGTCTATTTTTAATTATCTATTCCCTCGTAATAATTACTATTAATCCGTACAATTTATCTATATAGTCTTACAGTACTATATAGTCGTCATTCAATTATCTATACAATGATAATCAATAATATAAAATCATCATATTCATACTTCATTCATCCATTAATTATTTTCCCTATGTCCAAAAATTCATTTTACTTAATCCTCAATCGCTTGGCCGCTCTTTATGCCCTCTATAATTTCCGTTGGCCTCGGCCCTTCGGCTTTTAACTCTTTTAACTGGTCATCTGTAGAACCTTCACATAATCTATCCATAATCATTTCATCCTTCTCATATCATATCTTACCTGGCCCTGTGGTCCTCTAATATCTAATCATAAATCGTCTGGCACTCCTATGCTCTTAATATCTAATCAATAATCATCCGGCAAGGCAACTTTTGCAATTGTCTTCTTCGATTATGTATGTATACATAACTCCTCTCAAACAATTCTTCCAAAATATCCATTCTGGAGTAGTAATAATGAATTAGCGTTTATCCGGATTGTGATTGCCATGGCCAATTTTGTTTAATATTTTCTCTGTCAGGATACAATTCATTTAACCAAGTCGTAGTTATATTTTCTCTGTGATGCCAATCCTTTATGATATAGGAATCATCTTGTTATATATACAGAATAATTTTACGTTTTGGGGCTATTTGCGCTTTTGCTTGGTATTGCTGTTCGCGGATAAGAATATTCCTTTATAATTGGTACTGGCTACCATTTCGTCAATTTACTCCCATTCGTCCTTTTTATGAATTCATTCCGATTTGTATCAGTTAGACATCTACGTTGGTGTGACCTCTGAATCGATAGTCGTGGTAATTGTTGGTTTTCCGATTCTTCCGGTTCTCCGAATTCATCCAGTGCGCTTTTGCGTGTTAGTTTCGGTTTCTCTGTGCACTATAGTGCCTTGCACTTCATCAAAATTGCCATTTTCAATAAATGAGTCTACAAGTTCTGGTATCGGCGTGATATACGATCGTTACATTCCCGTATACATGACTATCTGTTGCTAGAATTGAGGGTACTTCTTCATGCTTGCGTGTCTGGATCAAAATATTCTTGGTATTTCTCCCAACTTTACTGATGCTTTCAATCACTACTACTCCTTTGACTAGTGACAATAGGGTGTACTTCCTTCCTTGACACGTTCCGTCTCGCCGTTATCTTCCCGCCAGCGTATACTCGGTGTTTTTATCCTTCCTCGGCTGCTACATTCACTCGTCCAAGCATTGAAATGCGTCCTGTCGTGAATCCCTTCTTCCATTCGCTCCGCGTTACTGAAAACCACTGTTGTTTCCGTTCCTGCTTCTATAAATTGTTTGAGTGTGAATATGTCCGCAATGAAATGCTACAATTTTTCTGGTTACTGAACTGTCCATTGATTTCCGTTTTGATGAAATCCACTTCTTGGTATACGTTATAATGATACTGCTGTAGCTGTTGTCTGCAGTTTACCGGGGTTTGCAGCATTTACACTCATTCCGATTTCTTTTAGTGAGATTTATCACCAATCTTTATTATCGCAAATCGATACACTCGAACGGATTCTTACTCCTTTCACGCCACATCATCCATATGAGTATTAGTGAATTATCGTATTCATCCCTTTTCTAGCTGTTTTTGGATCGCTTGCATTATCGTGTTTCGAATTCCGTTAAATAACTCTTTCAAAACTTTCGCTTGCATTCATCTCGTTTTGATCATCTTTAACTTACAAATTATAAAGCTGCTCCACCGAGTTAAGATGAATGTTCAATTACTTTTCTGATATGTCCGTTATTGCGGAATTCGTAATCCGTTGGTTGTATCTTGGGAGTTCGCTTTTCTGTATATCACTATCGTATTATACATCAGATAGGCCATTCCAAAAAATTGTTTTGGGTCCGTCGTGATCGTTTCGTTAAGTGATTTATATCAACAATAATTCCTCTGGATCTACTAGTTGTGGTTCGTACTTTGTTATCCATCTATTCTTATTTAATTATTGGCTTTATCTGCTGCCCAAAGCCTGCTTCGCTTCTGTTCCGATATGTATTGAGTTTTATTTCTCTTAATCTTCTGGATTGGCTAATCCAGCATATCAGATTATTTAGTCTGTATGATCCACTTTGCTCCTTGTTCTTGCCATTTCAGTTATTCCCTGTAACTGCTTTGTCACTTGACTGAGCTTTGTTAATTTTCGTTGTCAATTAGAATCCATCTGCATCTGTTCTTTAGTTTCATCCTTTCCGGAGCTGGTTTATCAATTTTGTCGTTCCTTCTGGATTTCTTTCTCCATTTGCCGTACCTGTTTCTTTTCGTTTGGGTTGTTCGTCTTCCGTTTCTCTGATGTTGCCAGCTCCTCCGTTCATTCTATCAATTGTCCATTCGTCTCCTGTCGAGCTTCGGCTTTCATCTTTCTTTTATTTTTCCTCTTCGTTTATACTGGGCTCTATAATTTCGACTGGTGTCTTTGACACATACTAGCTCGTCTGGTTTCATCTGTTATCAGATCCTTTCATTTTCCAGTCATAAACAAATCTCTATCGTCGGTATTCTCCGGGTATATTTCCATCATCTACGATATCATTTAGATCATTTAGTATCTCTTCATCTCTGTGTTGATACACGATTTATTCATCTGCTGCAGGTGAATTCTGTGTGTTTAGACTCTCTTGTCGCCCTATGGCGATTTCGTTTTTTGATCTTCTTCTATATATGAGTTCTCTACCCGCGACTCTTTCGCTACTGTTAATATTTATTAGTCCCAATTGCTTTGCTAACTCCGATTTCGAGATCTGTCGTCTAATGATCGTCTTGAGTAATAGGTGGATAAATGAAAATGGCGGTTTCGTACGGTATTCTCTTTCACATCACTCTACCTTGGCAGTGATATAAAATCTCTTTCAATTGAGTTCGATCTGGCATCATAATTTTTAACACTAACTTGCTCTATCGTTTCGGCTGCCATCTCGTATGTTTCCATTTTCGGATAATTTCTCGAATGCTCTAGGGTCACCCGCATACCATTCCCATTCCTCTATTTCCTTTACAATATTTCGGCAGGTTCTCCACTCGTTACATGAATCCGACTTCATCACATTTTGCCAAATCTGTACAGTTCGTCTTTGATTTTTGGCTCAGTTTCTCAATCATCGCTGTAACTCTCTGCATTTTGCGTTTCGTTAATCGTGTTATCCTTTCCTCCACAGGCATCGTTCTATATCTGTGGGCAAAAATATCTTGTTCCTGGAATTCGTTTTTCGAGTACACTGAAATCGCGTCTCGCTGCTCTTGTTGGATTCGTATTTTCATTCCCCGTTCTGTTTCATACTTCGATGGGATATATATCGTGTCGTCTCCACGAATTGAGGTTCAAGCATTTTTTCTATAGAAAATTGTGGTACTCCTCCTGAAACATTTTCAGTGGATTTGGCTTCTGACTTATCATTGATCTTGGGGTCTACTAACCAATTTTTCGCTATGTCGCCCTTCCCATTTTCCGGTTTAGCGATTGAAATTGTGACTTTTCGATTAAATGGCCATT